>JASGXE010008547.1:0-19457 GCA_030068105.1 Sinentomon sp. SZTP_YWyxl
AGCGGAATGCAGGTGGGGAGATGAGATCAAGGCGGAAAATAACAGCTATGATTCTGGAGGTAACAGCAAAGGCGCGGGAGCATCCGAGCATCACATGGAATCTTGAATAATTTGTTTTTTTTTCTCACGTTTTCAAGATGCCGATTATAAAGTCTCGACATCTTCTGGCCATCTTCACGAATTTCTCTGTAACGTGATGCACTGATATGGGTTGCCGAGGTATAATTTCAATGTTTCGTTTGTTCCACACAATATTGTTGTTGGATGCGAGGCAGGAACGTGACCGGGGAAGTTTCAGGAACAGATTTCTGCCCAAGCTGGAACGTGACCGGGGAAGGTTCGGGAACAGATTTCTGACCCAGCTGGAACGTGGCCGGGGAAGGTTCGGTAACAGATTTCTGCACTGAAACGTGCAAGAAGGTTCGGGAACAGATTTCTGCCCCAGCTGGAACGTGGCAGGGGAAGGTTCAGGAACAGATTTCTGCACTGGAACGTGCAAGATTCGTAAACAGGTTTCTTTCTGGAACTTGGCCGCGGGGAAGGCTTGGGAACAGATTTCTGCACTGCAACGTGGTCGGGGAAGGTGCGGGAACATATTTCTTCACAATGGAATACAACCGTGGAAAACAAGGAAATGGAGGGGGAATACACGGGAATATATTTATTTCTGCACAGTAGAATGTGGCCGGGGATGGTGCAGAAACATTGGGTGTTGACTCCCAATAGCTCCGCAAACCCATTTGGCACCAGCTCCGAATAATGCCCCATCTCACCATGCCGCTTTCGTATTTTATTCTCCCAGGCTTACGACACGATTGTTGGCGAAAGAGGAGTGCAGTTGAGCGGAGGTCAGAAGCAGAGGATAGCAATCGCTAGAGCTCTGATCAGAAATCCGAGGCTACTCTTGCTCGATGAGGCCACTTCAGCGTTGGACACCGAAAACGAGAAGGTTGGTAGCTCGCAAAATACCAAACAGTGCATGCGTTGACCACTGAAATATTTGGTGTCATGGGAGTTCCGCAGAGTGACACCAGATGAATTGAATCGGTCAAAAGCTGGGAAAAAACAAAATGGAATTCTAGTTCACTCTGAATCAGAAGTTACCGTTTAGAACACCATTGTAACACAGGCTAAGGAGAAAGTGTTCCTTTTGGAACATTCTTGACACAAGCGCTGTGTTTTTCCTCATGCTCCAAATCACTTGTGTGTATTGTTTGTTCCAAATGAGACAGTAAAACACTGTTTTAAAATTACAACGTGGTACCAAGAATGTCCCTAAACGAACGTCTTCCATCTTCACCTGCTTGGAAAAGGGCTTCCAAACAGAAACCTCTCATTTAAAGTGTAAACAGAACATTTTTAGCCTAACAAATTAATCCGTTGGGTAAAACTGCCGGTAAAATTGCGGGACATGGTGTAAAACAAAAAAATGTTGACACCAAAGGTGACACAAAAAGGCTTTTTGACTCACCTACACCTAAGTGGGGTAAAAGGTAAACAGACCTCTTTGTAAACAGTTGCGGGATAAAATTTAAAACTCAGGAATTGTCCAAATTCTGAGGTGCTTGCTCCGCTTTTACCCAAATGCAAAAAATTGCTCGCTCCATTTTCATCATTTTTTCTGTACAGGGCTTATAAGTCCTCGAACATAGGCGATATTTTAAAGTACTGGTTAACACAGGGGCCATCTAATTTCAACAGGGCTTGGTGCAACTTCACGCCTCACACGAGTGTCATAATGTTTTGCGGCACATGTTACCATTATTCTAAATGGTGCTTGAGTTTATTATGAACTTCTATGTTCGAAGACTTTTGATAAGGTGTGTATAGAGTTAGATCCGCTTTTATCAAAATTTACAAAATAACTTGCTCCACCTTCAACTAATTTCTGTAAGGAGCTTGATCCACTTTCATCAAATTTTAATAAAGAAATTATTCCACTTTCATCTAAATTAAGTAAAAACTGAAAGAAGTTACCTGATTTAAGGCCATTTTTTGGATCTATGTTACGATTTCGATCCTAAAAATTCGACATCGATCTTAAAAATTGCCTTAAATCAGGTAACTTCTTTCAGTTTTTGTGAAACGGATCGTGGCGCCAGACACAATTTAAATTTAGTAAAAAGAGCTTGCTCCACTTTCATCTAAATTCGACAGAGTTTGGTCCACTTTCGTTTAAATTCCATTGAACTTATTCCACTTTCATCTAAATTCGATAAAGAGCTCACCGCACTTTCTCACATTTCAATAGAATGTCATACATTTTGAGGTGCTTGGTGTCATTTAGAATCAATGTCGCCCGACTTTGTCATGTATGTTCGAAGATGAAAGGGGTGCAGTCTACATAGATTTATTTCCTAAATTATGATTCTCCATTGACCGCAGGTCGTTCAGCAAGCACTTGACAAGGCTAGCAGATCCAGAACCTGCATAACAATCGCCCACAGGCTGACAACCATCAAGCAATGCGATCTCATCTGCTTGATAGACAAGGGACGGATAGTCGAGGCTGGAAGTCATGACCAACTGCTGGACGTGAAGGGACTCTATTATAGATTGTGGTCGAGCCAACGATAATTGTTATCACTGATCTTGTTCGATTAAAACTGTATTTTATTAAAGCTCTATTTTGTTCGATTTGTTTCTCCGCCTGGTTAAATTTTTCAAAAGGATCGGATTCTTTTCGCTCCATGCTACAAAAACGTTCTCCATACAGACCTGTAGGAGTTCGTTATCAACTCAAGCGCCATTTAGAATCAATGTAAACATGTGCCGAAAAACACTATACATTCCTGTAAGGCTTGAAACTGCATCAAGCATTGAGCTGAGGTTGCAGGTATTATTTTTAGAATTGAAGTAAATGGAGAAAATTATATCTGCAACTTCGGATTAGCGCCACTCTGGAGCAATTCTCCCTCGGGGTGAGAGCTTTGAACAGTGGCGTAGCTAGGAATCGCGGGGCCCCTCCGCAAACTGGATGTGCGGGGCCCCAAAAATTACCAGTGAAAATCTGTGAATAGCAAATGACGCCCATGCATGGAGTACCTCTGGAGGAAGAGCCGGAATTGCACTCTTCCTTTACTGCGCAATAAATCCAAAGAACAATGAACATCGACGCTATAAAGTGAAATGATGACGAATTTGATGTTTTGGGGATATCGCTTCTTCCCGTTTTTGCAGAAGGGAAATGAATTGGCTTGGCAGTTCATGTGTTGCTATGGCAGTTCGCGATGAAGTTTGCCAAAAGGCAACAGGAGTCAGTGATCTCAATAATCTCACAAAAATGTTTGCCTTGTTTTTCCTATTCTTGATTTTTTGAGCCTCACAATCATTTTTCTCTGTTTTGGTGCCGTTTTTGGTGCCCGCGCGGGGCCCTTGCGGCTGCGGGGCCCACCCGCGCCGCAGTCCCTGCGGTCCCAGTCGCTACGCCACTGGCTTTGAACCAACTCATTTCAACATAGGCACTTGCCCTCCATGTCTAAATCATAGCCAAAACTTAATCAGAGAAAAAGAAGGGCGAAAGAAGTGAAAAATTGGTTTTGGCAGAACAACAGACCTGACGGTGTATGGAGGAAACACAGCAAACCGTAAAAAAGGTGTCCTTTTATTTCATGGACAAAACTAAGGTTGACAAGACTGATTAATTAAAAAATAAGCCAATCATTTCTACGAATAAACACTGTAAAAACAATTAACAAACGAGCAGGAGCTATGTAACAATAAATATATTTTGTGTGTCTAAACTTTGGACTAACTTTCTTTTAACTTTGGACTAACTTTCTTTTAACTTTGGACTAACTTTCTTTTTACTTTGGACGAACTTTCGATGTGACTCTTGGAAGAAATAAAAGAAAGGATGGAAGTTGTAATGACATTGTTACGAGTACAGTTGCAAAAGTAATAACGTATGCATCAATGTGAAATTACATATTCGGTTTATTGACATTTTATTTTTGCGACTGTGCATGCAAAAAAGAAAAAACGCATTTCAAATTCGGGTTGTGGGTTCGCTGTGGAGTCATGGATAATTCGAGACCATTCAGTGTGTTCATGGCTTGAAATCTGGTGAGTGTTTTTCCAATCCAAGGATAAAAAGGCCCCCATGGATACAATGCCCACACCGTTTCCCCATGGTGCTGAGCAGGGCGCGATTTGTAGGGGGGGTACGGGGGGTATTACCCCCCCAGTAGAAAAATTGTACCCACCCAGTTAAGGCAGAAAAAATACCCGGGCGGGTACAAATTTTACCCCCCCAGTCGGGAAAAATGCCGTCATTTTACCCTGGGCACCGATGCGGCAGGCAGAGTTCTGTTTATTTTCGGCCTCTCCCACAAAAATCCAGCCATGCCATATTTTTCGTTCATCCACAGGGCGTCATGAATGCTCCGAGCTTGTCTCAACATCTGGCATTTTATCAACGTTTTCTGGCAGTGGACTTACAGGTGAGACAACCCCGAGCACTTTCTGGATGACTGGCTAATTCCAGAGGCGGCTGATGCTGAGCACCTTAACCTGACAAAGTGGTCATAATTTCACCCTGCCCCTCCATGGAATGCATTCTGTGGCAATGGTTTGCCTGTGAAGGAGAGTCGCCGTTCGTAGCAGCCAGCATACTGGCATCCAGCCTGCCAAAAATGGTGCCCAAAAATTGCCAAATGCAGGACCAAAATGTATGCTGAAATTTCATAAGTTCTCACACCTCGACCTGGGGGACTCCGTCCCCGAGACCCTTTGCCAGGGGTTCTGCCCCTTGGATCCCAGCGGGGGTCCACCCCGTACCCCTTGCGCCTCCTTAGGCTTTGTTTTACAATTTAACCACTGCCCAGCGAGCCGTGTCCCCTGGATATAATCGTTTTCAAGTCAAGAAAGAAGTGCAAATGCATCACCATTCATTTCCTTCATTGTGGTTTAGTGCAGTGGAGGAAACAAAATTTTGAATCTTGAATAATTGAATCTGAAGTTGACATGATGAAGTGAGCACCGTGTCACAGCCTGCCGACCAATGGATCGGCGTTAAATGCTGGTCATACATAAAAAGCATCGTTGAGTGCAGATCTTGATGCGATTGCAATTGTGTGATTCTTTGTTCGTGTGGTGTCAACAGGAAATTGCACATTTGAAAAGACAACATTTGTTGACTGACTTTGCATTGTCAATCTGTTGTGAGCAAACGGGGATTGTGTGGAAAAATGCTCAATTTTTCAAAAAATTGAGCATTCTGAGCACCATTTGAAGTTCCATTTTTTCAAAATTTCTTCCCCTTCGGGGAGGGGGACACCCCCTCCCCCGGCGTTGCGCTTCGCGCAACGCATCGTCCAACACCCAAATATTTTTTTGAAAAAAATACCCCCCCAGTTAATTTTATACAAATCGCGCACTGGTGCTGAGGAAGGCTGCCCTCAAATCCCTCGGCCGGACCAATCACAGATGAATCTAAAAGATGGGAGACTCCACAGAAAACCCAAAACCGTCGCTTTTTGGGGCAAAAAAAATAAAAAATAGAAAGATGTTTGGCAACAGGTATACTGTAAAATCTGAACACAAATCATCGGTTGGCAAATTAATAACTTTCAGAAAAGGGAATGGTCAACGTACATTATTAAAAAATGCATTGTGTTTGAAAAAAGTGCAAAATGATGCACCACATGCACAAAAATTAGGCCCTCCACGCATTCACCTGGCCTCAAAATTGGCCTACACGTGCGGATTGTCAGGGCTCATAATGCGAAAAAGCAAAAGGCCGCTCATTTTTTCCAGTTTACCTTGCAGAACTCTTCCCCAAAAGATGGGCTTGTTACCCACATCCTCACAGCCCGTGACACCTCCAAAAAGTCATAAAAAAAGTTTGGTGGGTTTGCCACATCTTGGGAATGGGAGGGTTGGACCATATTTTCTAACAGTATAAGTTTGATTCATGTGTCAATAAGAACCTGTCTCACTTGGGATGTCCCAGTGTCCACTGCCCACACACGGCAGTCGGCATCCTGCCGGCACCCTACATTATCATAGAGGGTTCAAAATAGCACCAGCTCGTCTCAGCACGTCATGCAGGGTTTTTGGCATGTAAGATGTTACGGAGGGCTGCTCCATCTCCATATCACAGAACAAATATAACCTTACTCTCTCCCCCTCCTCCCTCTCTACTATTGGAGTTGTTTAATAATTCCAAATTGTGAAAACAAAAAACCAGGAAGGACTTTTCAGCTTCCGAAGAAATTCCCCCGTGTGATGCCTTGCAGCGCACCGAATGACACATACTGTTAGTTTAACGTAAAATCAAATATTTTTGCTAGAAGCTAAAAACAAAAAATCCAGACAATTTGAAGGGTGATGCTGATAATGCCAACAAATTTTTTTCAGTACACCACCTATTGGAACGATAATTCATGTCACGTGATCCCATCACAAGGTGAATTGGCAAAGCATGGCTGTTTTTGTTGCATCGTGATGCAAGTTTTGCCACTTTAGCGGTCTGTCTTTCTACCAGTTTCTGCTTAAAGCTGTGGCCCAAATAAAGATCATATCCATGCCAGAGGGCCAATTAATCAAGGAATATTCATGAGAAGCTGCACATGCGTTATTTTTATTTGAAATGGAAAGACCTGGGAAAAACTATCTGTTTACTCGATCTGGTAGTTTTGAGAACTATTGAAAAAACTCATAAAAACAAAGAAAACATAACGGCACCCCGTATGTGAATAAAAAGTGATTACCGACATGAAAACTGAAAAGTAATCAAATCCCCTTTGCCTTTATACATCTCCATCTACATTGAAAAAGAAGAAAAATTGCCATTTTGCGCCATTCCATGGAAAATCCAGCATCATAAACTGATCATCAGAACTGAGGGTTTTGATCCAAGCCAGGACCAAACACCTTGACGTCTGACAAAGCTGCCCCTCTGCAAAAAAGCCAGAATGCACGCGAATAAAAAAGAAAGAAGGTGGTTTGGTTGATCAAATTTTCCAGAAATCACAGCTTCGTTTCTGTCTGTCCCCCTCACACTTCATCAGTTGCCATGAGAGGGAGACCGATGGTGGTGGTGGCAAGACGAGTCCGCAATTCCTGGGACCGGATCAACCACAAAAAGAACAGATAATCCCTCTGTTAGGAAATAATATTGAAAAAGAAGAAAATTGCATTAAAGCACCATTCCATGGAAAAACCGGCGTCAAAAACTGATCAACATTCGAACTGAGGGGTTCTAGCTAAGTCAGAACCAAAGAGCTTGATCTCTGATAAAGCCACCACTCAGTTACTTTTGTTGTTGGACTTTCGAGCGGCCGGAGAAAAATTGCAATTGAGCACAGTTCCATGGAAAAACCACGCAGCAAATTTGATCAACCACACCATTCATTCTGTCATTCCTTCCTTAACGAGAAGCAAAGTGGCAAGTGCTCAATTTCGGGAAGCTAAATAAATAAAGGGAAAAGCTCACAACCAGCCGGGATGATTCCAACTGCGTTTGAATGCACCATTTAGATCATTTGTTGGGGAGAGCAAAGCCAGAACTGGGAACACTTACCGACCTCACCCTCTTGGATTGAGTTCCGGTGAGCAGCTCCACCCTGTTTCAGCAGAAATGACCCACCAAGAAGCAGCCATGGGGACTGATGATAACATCATCAGAATTTACCATGTGAGATGCGCCTTATCCATTCAAGATGAAATGAACACACATGACAACTGGCTTCACAACTACTGTCAGTAAGGTTAGGTTAGGTGCCTGAATAGAGGCCATTTTCGAATCGACACGAGTAAAGGGTGTTTGGCGAAAATGGAAACGAAAAACACTGCAAGCAAGTGGCCCTGACCAGTGAAGAGATGCAGCTCTGCTTTCGAACACCTGCGGTGCGATTAGACTCCGCTTATCAGCAAGTAATATCTGAAAGTTTTCAAAAAAGTTGTCGGCGTTCCTTCTGTGTGTGGATGACACATCAGTGATAAACATCATTGAAACTCTTTGGAAAATGCAATCGCAACAGCGTGGGCCGGTGGTTCTGCCTATTCACACGATGAAGGCACTCAATTGGGAATGGAGAGGAGTCCTGTCCTGTTCGACATGATCATAAACACTTGCAAGCATGGTTGTCAGAATACTCGGAATGAATCGTCCGACTGTGGAGCAACGCGTGAACGTTGTAAAATGGGTGCATCAACGGTTTGCGACGTTTCTGTCAAAACAAATAAAAATAAATATCTCTGAAAAAAAACTGCCATGGCCTGAAGTTGCGTGTAAGAAGGAATTATGGCCGCTGAATCATACCCAATTGCAGGCAGCGCGATCCGAACACCCTGTTGTTGTTATGCAGGACATGCTCTTTAAACTTTTGTCATTCCCGATGAAAACAATAAAAACAATTTTTTTCGCACTGAAAACATTGAAAAAAAATATCCCGACTGGCACGTTTGCTGTCAACCGTCCCCGACGTCAGCCTCGCCTAAAAATGGGTGCAATTATAGTTTCCATTTTCGCCGAACACCCTTAAGATTTGGAGATGATGTTCCAGCCCAGCCCCTGGTGTTGTGCGACTCTCGTCCTGCCTCAAGTCAACACCGGTTCAGCTGTGAGATTCCTCTGCAAATGGATAGGCACCACTGCCAAAGGGCCTGAAATCCCGACAACTTTCTGGCCATTTTACGAACCCTCCTGTCTTCGTGTTAGTCGAAAACCACAAGATGCCAAAAACACTGAACAGATGATCGCAAAGGATAACAAAAAGTAAAACAATCCACTGAAAGTGCCCGCATTTGATTCAAAGATTACACTTTGCACATGAAGAGAAATGCAATACGATAAAAATATAAATCTGCCCCCGCAAAAAAGGGTTCAAAACTAATTAAAATCTGGCCTCGAATGATCAGCATAGATTAGAATCACAGTACAATTGATTACAAGTAATTCCGGAAGTTGGTAAATATCACAATTCTTGTGCCCTGTGTTGTTATCACGATATCACAGAAGGTTTCGGAGGAATCAAAGAGCGGGCTCGGCATTGCAATACCAGGATCGCGGAATGAGGAAGTTCCAGATGGTTCTGGGCTCCTGCAAAAAATATGTTCAGCATTTTGAGAAAAATACATCTTAAAAAAACAAATGTATCTCATTCATGCTGCCACGATTCGAATTTGGAGAGCTGGCAGGAATAAAAGCATCAGAACACAGCAGATAGAAATGACAAAAAATTTATTTCCACATGCTTGGAAATCTCTTGAATGTTTTCCCAAAAAATTGTTTACACTGGCTTGGAAATGTGTTCGACATTTTTTTTTTTCGAGAGATTGCCAAGCGAGTGCAGAGGAGAAAGGGAGAGAGTTGACACCTTCATGTGTTCACATCACGGCATGGGAATGAATTTTTCATTTTCAGCGGAATTTTTCATTCATTCAGAGACAAAAATCTCCCAACTCTAAATACCAGCTCAGTATTTCCACGATATTTGCATCAAAAGGGGCGAATCCAATAAAACTACCAAATGCAATAAAACAAAAATGAATACGCATAAAATAAAACTGGTGAACAAAAATATCAGTCTATGAAAATCAGGCAAAGCTATGACACTTCAGAACATTTTGGAAATCGGCAGCCCAAGTTGACAAAACTACACTATTGCTTGGAACATTTGACGAAACCCAGAGTGATCTGAATGTTTCACAACCCGAATTCAGTTTGATCCCCTAAACCTCCCAAGTTTGGGCGGCCAACTTCACGCTGGCATGAATGGCCTTGTTGGGCTAAACATTAACATGCCATTCCTCAGAACTTTGATTGAGCTGGGCATTTATTTTGCCTAGGCTTAACCCCCTGAAAACCACCCCAAAGTTCGGGGCTCAACTATGCTGGCTCCCTCAATGAATTGGCCAGATCATTCGATAGCACGGTCCATCAGAACTTTGATTGGTTTGACAGGGCTGGGCATTTGTTTTGCTTGGGCTCTACCTTCTGACCGCCCAAAACCACCCTAAGTTAGAGGGCCAACTCTGTCCCTCCCCCAAATGGATGGGCTACTCAATTAAGTGCACTCGTTCTTTCAGTCCCTCGGGTGTTTTGCAACCCAGTTCAGGCGACAGAAAAACCAAACTTACTGCGTATACTGAGCAGTTGCGTAAAGCATACCACTCGATGGCATAGGAGGTACCAATCAGACCATTCCCGAGAAACAGGCTCAACCACAGGATAACGTTTCCGCTGGAGTGGTTAAACCTGACAAAGAAGAGGGAGCCAAAGGCACTGGTGAGGAACAGGACAAAGATGACGGGATTCCAGAATCCAAACGTAACGATGATCATGTACTCGTGGACGATGGCAGAAACGAGAAAGACGACCACGGCGGGTATCATGCGGCTGCGGGGCCGGCCGAGAAATATCCAGACGTCGCGGTAGAGGTACTCGTGGATCCAGTCGTGGACGATTCCGTTCCACTTTCGGAAGAACACAAACTGGCTGGTGCAGTTCCACCAATCCTGAAATATGAAAATGGAGCAAATTTTAACAATGTTTTGGATTGCAGGCTATCTAATTCATTTCATAATTTTATGGACCGATCCATGTGGTTTCGACATCATGATCCAATCCAATTTTTGCAACGAAACACTAAAATAGTTTGTGTCAAGTGTCCACCTTAATCATAATACTCTTAAAGAAAATAACATTGAACAATGTCCAAAATGTGTAAGTGGCCAGGTGCACGAAAAAATTATTAGCCGCAATGTCCGACCCTACAGCAGCTCCATTCAGCAGAAAATTGTAAATACAAGACCATTTGGCATTGACCAAAGCAAAAAGAGATTTCAGGGCGTCTCGCTTGATATGGGTCCAAAGTAGCTTAAGAGTGTGATATTCATGATAGCCAGAAAATCCAAATTTGACAAGACACAGCTGCTCATAAGATTAAAAAAAAAACAGGTGGTTGCCAAAGAGAAGCAGCTTTGCTGACCTGATAGAACAACCGGTCTCCAAACGTAAGCAGCTCCGCAAACATGTTGTGCCAGGAATGTATCAATCCAAAGAATGTCATCACCAGGAAGCCGAGGGAAGGTATCATCATCAGGAAGAGTGAATTCAGCATATCACTGGCTGAAAAATACCTCAGACCGAACTGGATGAAGAGTGGACTGAAATACCTTGAGACGAGGAAGTAAAGACCGAATACGCAGGCCAGAAACTGAAGGCCGTTCTTCAGAACGAATGGCCAGGACACACTAGCAGTTCTGGAAAAAAAAATAAGAAAACATTCTGATTTGGAATATTCATTGCTCAGGATTTCCACGCGGATCCAAAAGCCTTGATCTTCGTTAGGGGGATGGGTCAGAAACATAAAATAAAATTCCTGGCACTTTTAGTTATCGAACTGCACTTGCACCGATTCGATTGTGATGACGTTTCCATTGCTGAAGCTTTATTGGATATTGAATTCCATTCGTGCACCAATGGATTCGACCGAGTAATCCAAACTGAATGTGTTTTCACCAATCTTGATTGCACGATTCTGAGAATGCATTGAATTTCGACCAATACCAATTTCGACAAGTGTTCCAATGGATTCAATCAACTCATTATTGGTAACAACATAGGACAATGAAATGTCTGAAAAATCAACTTAATGTGACTTAAAAAGGAAAACAAACTTTGCAAATGGATTGTGTCTTTTCCCACCCTCATGCCCCGAGTACTAGGGTCTGATAAATTAATTTTTGTTTTCAGGTGACAATCCAGTTATCAGGACATCACCATACAAAAACTAAATGAGATCCAGCAAGGTGCTTAAACTTGGGGATTGCATGTTCACAGAAATAAAATAACTAACTTGACGTCGCCCAGATCTCAGTATCAATTTGAGGTGTGATGTTTTGGGGGTAAGGCAGCCTCTTTGTCAAATGACTGAACTCAAGAAGACGTTGCCTTTGAGTTGTTCGTCAACACGAGGGTGCGATACCCCAGAAATGTCATGCCTCAAGTAGATATGGAGATCTGAAAAGCGGCAAGTTCGCCACTTAATTTCTGTAAATGACCTCTGTCTGTCGCTTTGGTAGGCATCATAACCACTAAACAAAGACAACCTCAATCGGTAGGGTCAACCAAAAGTGAGCAGGAGCTCATGTGCTGCAATGTCAAAAAGAACTCACCTTGGGTAGAAGTCCCTGTACACCAATGTTGGAGCAAACATGAAGAAGATGAATTTGTTTAAACTGGGTGACTGCCTCCGCTTCTGCAGCATCTTTGTCTCATTTTCGTTCTCGTCAGATTTCAGCTTTCCATTCATCTGAATCATCCCGTCGTGGCATCCTGCACTCATCAATTTCTCAGCATTAACACGGACGTACGAGTGACATTTCATGACAAGCCTCATCTGAAGTTTACGACAAAAACAGCAAAAAATGTTGGGGGAAAACAGATTGGCACTCACCCAAGCATAAACGAAAGCAAAACTTGCCAAGAAGGTAACGAAGATCCTAAGTTCAGGTCGATCAAATTTGCAACAATACCAAGCCCTTCCGTCTCGTTTCCATCTTGTTATGGGCGAAAGCTTGAACAATGTTGCAATTGAAGCACATGTAACTTTGAAGGCAAAAGTCTCATTTGACGGACCCAATCCAAACAAAGGCAAAAATAAACGAGATCATTTACCTACAATGACAACGCTTGTTGACTTTGGATGGCATCAGGGGACACTGACTGCGAGCTAAAAATGCACATGCATCAGTCTGTGGCTTCCTTTCCCTTCACATTCTCTGCTAAAATATTATTTTAGCACAGCAAGTGCTGTAGCTCCACCGCAGAATGCACTCTAGAATGTACTCTCACCAACACATTTAGAATTCGCATCTAAGGAAGCTTTAATGAAGCAAACATCTTTTTTAAGGAAGCATCTCAGGAAGCATTTTTAAGCATTTTTAAGGAAGCATTTAAGGAAGCATATAAGGAAGCTGTAGCTCCACCGCAGAATGCACTCTAGAATGTACTCTCACCAACATATTTAGAATTCGCATCTAAGGAAGCTTTAATGAAGCAAACATCTTTTTTAAGGAAGCATCTCGGGAAGCATTTTTTAAGCTTTTTAAGGAAGCTGTAGCTCCACCGCAGAATGCACTCTAGAATGTACTCTCACCAACACATTTAGAATTCGCATATAAGGAAGCTTTAATGAAAGAAACATCTTTTTTAAGGAAGCATCTCAGGAAGCATTTTTAAGCTTTTTTAAGGAAGCATTTAAGGAAGCATATAAGGAAGCTGTAGCTCCACCGCAGAATGCACTCTAGAATGTACTCTCACCAACATATTTAGAATTCGCATCTAAGGAAGCTTTAATGAAGCAAACATCTTTTTTAAGGAAGCATCTCAGGAAGCATTTTTAAGCTTTTTTAAGGAAGCATTTAAGGAAGCATATAAGGAAGCTGTAGCTCCACCGCAGAATGCACTCTAGAATGTACTCTCACCAACACATTTAGAATTCGCATATAAGGAAGCTTTAATGAAAGAAACATCTTTTTTAAGGAAGCATCTCAGGAAGCATTTAAGGAAGCATTTTTAAGCTTTTTTAAGGAAGCATATAAGGAAGCTGTAGCTCCACCGCAGAATGCACTCTAGAATGCATTCTCACCAACACATCAAGAATTCGCATCCAAGGGAGCTTTTCTTGAGGAGGATGGTGCTGGACACTTCTGCCACAAAATGATTTTGTCCGACCTCCTCTAGAATAACTATGCCTTCTGCGAGTTTCATAACCATTCTATCTAAGGAAGCATGCGTTTATTTCAGAATACACACGGACAAACATGGACGAGTTGGCCAGATAGTTTAGGACTGGAAGTTTACCAATACACTGTTTTGGTCTTCCTGGGTGATCACATAAAGGCAACAGTAATGGCGGATAGATCTAGTCGAGGGTTAAGTTTACCTCCGAGTTACGAGGGAAAACTCAACATTGTTTTAAATTGCCAGATTCACCTCCTAATTTGGAGGTAAGCTAAACCCTCAACTGGATCTCGCCGCAGTACCTAAGCAAGATGACTAGAGGTGTGAGGCTCAACTGATCAGCCAACCTGCTCAGCCAACACAATAGCCGTTGACGCCACCGGTAACTGAACACTAAGAACAACGCTCGCTGGCAAAACCAACATGCATGACTGGAAGAAGACGTAGAGGGTTAAACCACAATAAAGCCACACTTTGACGGAAAAATCTGAAAAATGGAGTAATGAGTATCTTCGCATTAGAAAATCAGAAATTCAACCTGTCATGCTTACAATGGTGCAATAAAAGAATGCATACACAAGTAGTAAGTACTTGCGAGGGGTGATGAAAAATTAAAAACCTTAAGATAGTTCCAGACGTTTTGCAGACTCTGCGATCTCAACAAACAGGCTGCTGGGTCAGGAGGAGACTCTCCCTATCGACGACGTCAGGAATCTGATCTCGAGATCGCAGAAATATGCCTCTGTTCAAGGTAAGTAATCACTTAAAGATTGCTTAAGGTATGTGCCAAGTTTTGACTGCCAAGTGCCACAGGAACGATGTAGCTGTCTTAGGTTTTGTAATTTTTGATCACCCATCGTGCCTGGTAGGCAAACACAAAATCGTGCAACCTACCAGAAATGTATTGCAATGAATTTTTGTTTACTATTTTACATGTGTCGTCTCTGCGTGCAGATGCATGTTGTGCACTTACAGAATAGGTACTTTTTTGTGCATAAGTGCGCAGAATTAGACATTGAAATTTTTAAAATTGCAGCATCTAAAGAAAGATAGGGCCTTGCCTGCCCAGAAATAATCAAGCCAATAGTATTGGTGGGAATGATTTTTATCAGCTTATGTGGGCCTATTTAAGAAAAACCTGCAAAGATCATTACATACGGGTTAGGCAGGGCTGCAAAAAGTCGTGAGCATGGGAGCATTGCTCCCGGGACCGTTGTGGGCCGACCGGGATCGAAATTGGGGAAAAAAAAGCTCTCCAACTTTCGGATGGAAAGACATGTACAGGGTGTCTGTAAAGACAGTACAACATTTTGATCGCTTATTACGGCGGACTCGACTTTTTGGGTGGGTCAGCTTTTTGTGACCGAATTGCTAGTACTTTAAGGTTTTGTTGTCAACCCTGCAGGTTTTTCTGCTCCACTGGTATTTTCGTCTGCACTCTTGTTTCTCAGATGATGTCAAATGGCTGTGGGCCGAATTTCTCTCGTCGATCGTGCAAGGATTCTTGCAACATTTGAAGTGTGGCGGTCCGTACTTCATATCCAGAGATGGTGAAGTGTGAAAAGGGAGTGAGTGGGCATAACCTTGATAATCAAACAATCCAAAACTGTCAGACACAATAAAATTGTTGACAACAGGCTCAGTGGAGGACACTGCGAAATCACTTCGTCCATCGATTGAAAACGACGAAAAAACGGTGTGCCATCCAGCAGAGACAATGGCCCTTTCAGACACAGTTTACAAGGTCCTGAAGGAGTTGCATTGGGAGACATTGTGCAGATTTTTCGGTCTCCTCTCAAACATTTCTCTGACTGTTTCAGCATTTGCCTTGTCGTTTGGGATCAATGGACGACGTGATCTCGCAGTGTCCTCCACTGAGCCTGTTGTCAACAATTTATTGTGTCCGACAGTTTTGGATTGTTTGATCATCAAGGTGGGCACTCACTCCCTTTTCTCACTTCACCATCTCTGGATTTGAAATAAGGACCGCCACACTTCAAATGTTGCAAGAATCCTCGCACGATCGACGAGAGAAATTCGGCCCACAGCCATTTGACATCATCTGGGAAACAAGAGTGCAGACGAAAATACCAGTGGAGCAGAAAATCCTGCAGGGTTGATAACGAAACCTTAAAGTACTAGCAATTTGGTCACAAAAAGCTGACCCACCCAAAAAGTCGAGTCCGTTGTAATCAGCGATCAAAATGTTGTACTTACTTTACAGACACCCTGTAGATCGGCGAGCGCGAGCGAAGTAAACTTCGTGGATTTTTCGACGCCGAAGTGGGCTGAACAGCTAAAGGAAGATGACGAGCAAAAAAAGCTCATCGGACAAAATTTGACGAGGCTCCAAAATCCGTGCTCCAGGGCTCCAAACGACTTTTTGCAGCCCTGGGGTTAGGTAGATACCTAACTCGTTTTTAACCTTTTTCGGATAAGCGTGAATTTGGCATGACAGCCGCACCTGTCAAAAAAATTGGCCAAAAATGTCAAAATGGCTCAATGGAAGCCCCCACATTTTTTCCTGACTGCCGTTGTCACTTGTCACCAATGACTAAAACTTAAAAGGAAAAATACTGCCAAGTGTTGTTAAGAATTTAGGTCTTGAGCTGTTATTATTGCAGAGTCCAGGTCGTAACTACGGAGCCTAAGCATCCCCCTAAAAATTGTAAAGTTCCCCCTAATATTTTTCACAAGTTGTTCGCAATTTCCAGAAGTTGTATTTTTTCATTTTTGTTTTTGATATCTCCACTGACGAATATCGAGTAGGTATGTTACCACTGATGGGGCTGCCACCCCCCAGACGACCCTCAGCCATTTTCTCTGCAACCCGCACAACTCCACTTCTTTTCAAGCACCCGTAAACTTCCAGGCTGGTTACGGCCTACGGGCCTGGCAGAGTCAATTCCCTTAAAATCATACCTCGTTCAATGGATGCCCCAATGAAGGTCCAGAGACTGAATCCATAATAAATGCACATCAAGCTCGACACGAACATTGAAAGCCACAGACCGATGACCACATCGAACTGACCAAAGGCCCATTTTAAAAAATCGACATCAGCTTGAAACCTAAACAGTTAGAAACAAAAGAAGGTTGGCATATTTGAAACCAGTTACGTCATGGAGGCTCCATCACACTGGTGTGCTGATAACGTGCAAGCAGGGAACAGACGAACAAAAACACAATGTCAAATTGTTGCATCATTACACAAACCAGAGGAAGGGTAAGCTCCATGGGTTACCTATGCCAGAAGTAAGTGCAGATTTTATTGCTTGGAAATGAAGCCCTGATTCGACTGAATTTCGGGGTAGTATCAAAAGAGATAATAATCCTTCACATTATCGCCTACATTTCAGGCACCTCATTTGCACCAGAAGAAGCATCGACTAGGTATAGTGGCGGCGTAATTAATGTATCCACACATGTGTTTTTCCCATTTTACTGTGGTCTCCGAAACTTTTTTTCTTTCTTTTTATTCTTATGCAGGCGGTAGAAATTAAAGCGCCAGATTTCAACAAAGCGTTCTAGAGCTATCAGATTTTGACGTCGGTTACAAAAGAGGATCTTTAATTTCTGCAGCATGGAATTTTTGCCAAAATCTGAACGGTTGCAATTTTTTACATGTATGAGTACATTAATTCCGCCGCCGCTTTTCACTGATTTCGCAGTGATGACCTGCTTTTGCACCGGAAGTTGTTACCCGGGAAAAGTGCTCTGGAATGGCGGTAATCCGAGGTTGCGGGTATAATAATTTTCTCCATATTGGTAGCTACTTCATTGCTAAAAAGTGTACCAGCAACTTCAGATTCACGCTATTCCGGACCACTTCTCCGGATTAGAGAAACGTTGTGTATGCGATTTTTCTATGTTCGACCTTTTTTCTTTTCTATGGTTGAGACAGCATGGCATGCTGTCTCAACCGTAAGTCTGGCTGCTCACCTTCCATTTTTTTTTCCTTCAAAAACCATCAATGTGTGGTGCAATGCAATGATTTGAAATGGATGAATTTGTAATGGATGCTTTTCTGTTCAAAAATTGCAATAAAATGATTGAATTAAAAAAAAATGGGGCAAAAAATTTAAAAATCTGTTAAAATTAAGCCCCTAGAAAAAAAATAAAAAAAAATTTCAACCAAAATCTGAAACGGTTGGAGATTTTGCAAATGACAGAATCTGAAATAAATGGTTGAAGCGCGTGCACCACGAATGGGTTTATCAACATTTACCATTTTTGATGAGATTATCGAGCCGTATCCATTCGTAGATGAAGCACTTCATCTACGAATTGATACGGCTCGCCAATCTCACCAAAAATGGGAAATGTTGCTAAAATGGTTGGAGATTTTCTTGATGTACAAAATCTGAAATGGCTGGAGATTTTGCTGATGTCAGAATCTAAAATATTTGGTTGGAGATTTTTCTGATGTCAGAATCTGGCTCCGGAAGTTGAAAATATTGGCAAGTTTAAAAGCCATCCCATCATGGTGGTGCAATGCAATTGTTGGGCTATTCTGGAAGAACTGAAATTTGAAGAACTCAATGTTGTAACCTTGTTTCAATTGGGCAAAATTAAAACAAATTGGTAGGCCTAACCCAAACCCACAGTTGCTGAAAAAAATAAGCAATGCAGATTTAAGTGAACAAGAAATTGTTGTCAAAGGACGCCTCTCACCCACCCATTGTCTGCAATATTGTGAAAAGCAACGTAAAATAATGAGAGAATTGAAAGGCTAATGGAAGCGTTGAATATCGGCCGGAGATGCTTCAGTTCCAATAAATCGGTCAACATGGAATTCCGGTGGGTAAAAACTTTGGCCTGAATGGCATGACTATCACTTCGATTTGACTGCTTGATCTCTGAGGAATCCCTATTATGAGTAAAAGAAAGTGGACGAAGTCGTGAAAGAAGAGTATAAGTGGAAGTAAAAGATGAACATTTTCCAATTAGATTCGGCATCAAGTTTCAAGCTACGAATGTTACCATTATCTTCCAGCACAAAAATTTGCGATGACAATTACAAATATCAATGGTAAGTCCCAAATGGAGCTTTCTACTTGAACCAGGGGGGCTGGGGTAATTTGGTTGTGGGGTAATTTGGTCCTTCACTTTCTGAATTGATCCGGTACTTTCGTGTTTGGAGATTAAGACCTGGCAACGTTTTCCATGATTGGCCCATGCTGTTGTGGTGACATTTCAGTCATTTCAAGATATTGTTTTTGTATGAAAGCAATCTTATGGCTTGTCAAAATTGTTATTTTTTTGCCATTTTTTATGAAGCGTCACTTTTGGGATATTTCCGAAAACCAAATTAACGTTCAAAGGCTTCCACCTGAAAACCTCTGGAATTTGTGGTCATCATTGTGAAAGGTTGAAGATAGAATGCCAGTGATCAGATTAGCAGATTTATTTCTGGGGGTTTCTGTATTGGGAAATGAAAATGTGGGCCAAATTACCCCAAAAACCAGGTTTTAAGGGGTAATTTGACCCCCTCCTGGGAAATTTGGTTTTCCATGATGATCAAGCCCCAGTACCTAGACATTTGACCATTTTGTTTGTTTGTTTTGCAACATTTTTTACTGTCGGACTGAAAAAAATACAATGAAAAAGAAAGAGGAAGATTTTTGAGAACCAAACTGCAACTCATTCGACCTTAACCCTTATTTCTATCCGCCATTTTGTTTTTCCCTATACCGCGCCATGTGTTTTTTGGCCATTTTTGACGTCTCGGAAAAGTTTTTTAAAAAACGTTCTGCGCAGA
>JASGXE010008548.1:0-18308 GCA_030068105.1 Sinentomon sp. SZTP_YWyxl
AAATTTGAAATAAAGTGTTATGGTGTGAAATATGATGTAAAAAGTGTTGGATATGGTGTTAAATTTAATGAAAAAAAAAATAAAAACATATTCGCTGTGAAATTACATGTAAAGTGTTGGATGTGATGTGTTCAATAAAATTGAAAATAAGTTGTTGCGCCACTGACCAACCAAAGGCACAAGACGTTCCAAAAAAAAAAATTTAATTTTTCTTATGTTTCGTTTTTTTTAACATATTTACCCGCTCAACTTCAATCAACTTACGCCGTCTGGATAAAATATTTTGACAGTCGGATTTCGCAAGGTCGGCTGTGAAATTCGATAAACGTTTTAACCAATCAAGCAAACATGTATTGCAACTATTTTTTACATTTACCTTGCCAAAGCGCTGAGTTTTTGAAATTCTTCTTTCTTCGCCTCTTCGAGTTCGACAAACTTGGATTTAAGGCTTGTTAGCAGGCCACTTCTAAGTTTATCCTCTAAAATTGTAAAAGCAAAAATGAAAAAGAAAGAAATTATGGAAAAGTGGAATAGTTTACAACACGAATATTATACACAGCGAGAAAAAGCACACCGGCATTCGATTAAAGCGTGCATGGTATTGGCAGAAAACGTTTCAGATTACAAAATGTGAATAAAAGTAAAAATACAAATTGAGGTACACATGCCTAAATTATTTCTTTGTCCAAAGACTTTTGTGACAGCGGTTGCGTATGAATATTTAGTTGTTAGTATTTCCCTACAGTGGTTGTTTTATCGTAGTCAGGTTGGACACTAGAATAAGGCATGATGTTCACACGACTTATCTGACGGTTGGGAAAATGTCTTTCTATCGTAGAGGAAGGATCCTATAAAATGCGTGGGACTTTTTTGGACATTTTTGTGGGACTTTTAAAGTACTATCCGTCATAGCGTTGTTAAAACTGAACATGAAATAAAAACAAAACAGCTTACCCAGGTCCTCGATATCTTCGGGGCTCAGCTTCTCACCACGAATACCCTCCAGGTGAGCCTATATTGAAAACGAAACAATTTATTTTGCAAAATATGTTATTTTTATCTCTTCAAACGATCTTTCCGATATCATATTATGCATCACGAATTTCTTATCCATTAACTGTTTCTAGGCTATTCGATAGTGTGAGTATCATAGGTGCAATATTTTAACAGGCGTATGAGATTTTTGCAGCAGTTATCTTTCGTTTGCCTGTCCAAAAACAGATTTGCAATTGCAACAGTGGACAATGGTCAATGCTCCAATGTTCTCCTCTGCACATTGTTGCAAGTGACAACCTGTTGTTGGACAGACGATCAAAAAAAGGCTGATGTAAAAATGTGACCATTTAGACGCGACTTAAGTACAACAGTTTTATTCCGTTTATACGGAACTTATGAAAAGTCCTCGAACATATGCGATATTTTTAAGGACTTGCTATTGCTGGGGCCATCGGATATCAACAGGGCTTGGTGCAAATTCACGCCATACACGAGTGTCATGATATTTTGCGGACGATACTGCCATTAATTGGTGCCTGATTTAGTTATGAACTCCTATGTTCGCAGACTTTTGATAAGGTGTGTATAGAAGTAATCTTCAAAAGAAACCGGTGGACATTCACAGATGCATGTAAACGGAGTTAAAATCATCGGAGATCCGGAAACACTTGTCACAATACTCAGTCAACAGAAGCAGATTTATTCGTGAAATTCCTGGCTCGTGGACGGGTTGCTTTCATGTGCATATTCGTTTCTACTCCTCATTCCACTTGAAGATATGAGCTAAGAATGCTCCCAAGTGTGCTCAGAATGAATTCAGAATTCTTTCAACAATGAGAACTCGGTCGAAAACATCATTCTCGGCATAGAAATTAAAGTTTTCTGTGCATTTAATTGGAAGAGTGTGAAGCATTCTCAGCTCATATCTTCAAGTGGAATGAGCTGTAATCCATTTATTTGCATGATTCCCGTCTACACCAAATATGTACCTACACATTTTACACGACTCTACTTTACACAGGATTTTACAACGAGAAAAACTTTCATTTCTATTCCGCATAATTTTCATTTAAAAATCTCTGCGAAGCGGATCGAGAAACGAAAGAAAAATCCATAGTTGAATTTTTACATTGTTGCTGACAATGGTGGAACGCACCGTATAAGTGGCTACAGGGTGTCCGAAAAGTCCCGCATCATAGGAAACACAATTATTGAAGTACACTATCCGTACACAAATTTTGATTTAATGGTCTTCTGTGTCGGTTTTCATTATGTTGTCAATGTGTTGTCCCTCGACGTCAAAACACAGATGGAAACGTTCTCTGTCGTTCCTGACAATGTCCGACACTATCGCTGGCGTGATAGCTCTTCACCAATAGGCGACACAGATGTTTATCATTGAACACTGCGACAACGTCTCTCTGTGACATCTCTTCTCTTCCACATAGCACAAATGGCTCCAATCGATCATAAATAGTCAGCATCTTTCACTTACGGAATTAAGAAAGACTAATAATATGTAAACAAAGACGTAAACCCTATGATGCGGGACTTTACGGACACCCTGTAGAATCACGGTACAAATAGTAATTTTGGGCACTTACTATGAGACAATTATGGTTCGGTTCTAAAGACGTGAATCTGAGACTCGATTTGAGCCATGCTGTTTTGTTCCCGATGGTTACACCAAATGCTGCAACATGTCAGTTTTACCAACACTCACTGAAGTGCAAAGTTGAAGGTAAAGTTCACATTGAAGGTAAAGTTCTCAAAAGTTCTCAAAGTGTAAAGGTAAAGTTCATGTAAAGTTCTCAAAAGACGAAACCCTTGAAAAATACGCTAAGGCGTTTTCAGCAGGAATGAAAAGCTTGAAATTAAAATGTCTCTGATACATAGCTGTTAATTGGTGGCTTCAAAAATAACTTACATTGTATCCCAATGCCCCAGCGTCTACATACTCCACTTCAAGTGAGACTTCATCGTCTAGGCTTTTGTAAGACATAATGACTCGGACTTTCGCTGAGGTGAACTTTGCACTGAAATTAATGGCAAAATCAGTTACGATCATTGCACCGATTACTCAACTTCGTAAAACTCAACATTGCTATAGAAATTAAAGTTTCTCACTTTTAACTTTTGTTTAAATGTGGTGTCATTTGGATAAAGGAGGCAACAGTTTTTTGGAAAACTGTGCGTGCATTCATTAATATTTCCCCCTGTACAGGCAAAGAAAAATTAACTGTCGGGAATATGTAATCAAATAGAGCAACAAAGCAGTTTTACAAAGACTCAACTCCACAGAAATTAAATTTTCCATTTTTAACATTTGTTGCAGAGGAGCACTTTCATATCTGCTCGGATGACGGTAGCCACAGTCAAATGGTGAAAACAATGTTCCTGACGGTTATTTGTTCTTTGCCTGTACAGGGGGAAACACATTCAATGGAATGGGACGACAATGCAACACCAGAAAGATTCAACTTTGCAGCAGAAAATAAAGTTTCTAACTTTCAACTTTTGCAGTAATGTGGCATATTTGAACTTGGATAAACGACGGCTCAGATTTTGGGAAAACTGCCTCTTTGGGTACATAAAATTTTCCTACGTAAATAAGGGCCATGATGGCAATAAGAGCCACAAATGGCATGAAGGCCATAAGGGCCATACATTCCTGCAAAAATAAGGGCCACAGGGCCTATATGCACCTCTGGCCCTTTTTCTCTGCTCTCTCCGTTTATGCATATTTTACTGAGTTTCTTAGTTTCAGAAAAGCAGAAAGGACATATCCTTATCCTCATCCTTACTCTTATGGTTTTACTGAGTAATATACGTCTTGGGGGTCAGATCTACAGGTCAAATCTATGGGTTTTTCCAACTTCAATTATCTGATTGTCCAAATATTGATTGTATATAACTTACGAGAATGAGCGGGATCTGACAGCCGAGGATTCCCGCTTTGATTCCAGATTGTAGCGACCAGAGACTTTTATCGAAGGAATGGTCACTTCGTACGTAAGGGTTCGCAGAGGGTCATTGATCTCAATATTATCAGCATAAATATCCGTCGAAATCTTCGCGGTGATATCAGAAAACTTTGCGGAACTGGAATTGAAAAACAAAACCTTGATTTTTTCGCAAAATTGGTTGATATGATTCTGCTTATACACAACCATACACGAATCTGTCCATGAGAGATGAACAGAATATCTTTCTGCAGGACACTTTGCGGATGGCAAAGAAAGTTTTTCGCAAATGCAAACCTATAAAAAAGATGCGTATCTCTGTAACGTTAGGCGCCCATTTATGTTATTGGTTTTAACCATGGGTTTGCCGCAAGCAAGCGGTTTCTTGCACTTCTTCTGTGACTTAGCCATGGCTAAGACATAGGCATAGCTCTACGTTCAATCCAACAGCAAACCCACTTGCTCTGTTGGACTTTGCGAAAGCTCTTGATTCGGTGCCCCATATGCATGACATTAGAAAAGCTTCGAAGCGAAATTTCTCTGTCTCGGCATCAATGCTGATCAAATCGTATCTCTCCCTGCGATGCATCAAATAGCCCACATTGGTGAATGCAGGCCGGAGTCGGGTTGAGTAAGCAGTGGTCCCACAAGGTGCTATTCCTGGCCCTCCATTTTTCACAATATTCATTAATGATATTAGAGGCATTTTGGATGGCAAATGTACAAAATCATCTTTATGCAGATGACTTGCAGATTTATAGGCACTTCGATTTTGCAAATTTCCAAGTTATAATAAATCGTTTCAATGAGTTATTTGTGTGGACGGTGAAAACTGGTTCTGGGCGCCTATTTAAGAAATGCATACCGTTTTGGGCACTTTTCCAGCTAAGCACCTGTTAAAGTTTTGACCCCCAAGAAAAAAGGGTAAAAACGTTTGAGGCACAGGAAAAAGGTTAGGTAAGGTCAGGTTAGGGTATAGATTAGGAGGCTAAACAGGTTAGGTTTGGTTAGTAGCTTTATATTTCACTTTTTCGTCACGCGCAATTACGGGATATGCCCAAATCAGTAGGCATATCTTAAATACGCGGGAAAAAGGCGCTAGCTTTAAATCAAGCGAAGTGCCCACCTATTGTTTCTGGACCTCCGAATCTCTTGAATGCGAACGATCTGGAGACATATCGAATAATTTGGGTGTGATGTCATCTTGAGTGGAATGATTACGTTCGAAACTTGAGGATTTTTGGATGAACTCCAAACTTTATTTTATGCCACATTTCGCAAAAATGACTGCCAAAATCTTCTTAAAACTATACCTATGCCCTTAATCGTGTTGGCGACCATTTTGAAAAGGGAACAAAAATCAGGATGGTTATGTCGCCTTTTCTCCCAATTATACAGGGTGGCCCAAAAAAAAAGGTAAGTGAATTTGTTTCCGTGCCTGTTTCGGTTCTCGGACGTGTTTTTGGCGAAAAACAGGATTGAAGTGGCCCAACAGCTTCTCCTTCATCCTTACAAGTTCCAAATTTGTGGTCTATTTCGAAAAGAAGACTCAAAACCCTTTAATTACAGCTTCAACTGAACTCCTCTGGTCCAACCAAAACGGTGATTGAACTGCTCTCCGTTGCTGTTTTGGTTCTGCTTGGAGTTTTGGGCCACAAAGATGACTGAAATGGGCAAACATGATTTTATTCACCCTCCTCTGTCACATCTTGGCTGCTGTTTCGGAAAGAGATCCCGACGCCCCAAACAAAACAGCCCCAACCCGACACCCGACCCCAAAAGAGAAAGGGCTTTTCTTGATAGCGGACACCACAAATGTGCCAAAAAACCGTGGTCTTGAAAGGATAACCTGCCGGGAGTGATGGGTGACCGTGCAGACTCATTAAAAGCATCAATGAAATGAAAAAACTCCAAGGACGATTCCCCAAAAACAGGCCAAATGGCAAATATGAATTTTCACTTACCTTTTTTTTTGGGCCACCCTGTAGACTGTTGCAGCGAAATTAAAATTTGCGCCGTTAAGACCCCTTGCAAAAAGTCGAAAAAATTTCAATTTTTCTTCATAACAATCACGAAAAATGTGGGTATAAAAATGGTTTCTTCCCCAATATTCTATAACTGTTCCTGATGATGACTTCTCGAAGTTTAGAAAATTGAAAATTAAAGTTTCATGCAACAAGCATCTAATTTTTTCCTCGCAGCATGTCAATTTTCATGCCACGGAAACTTGCTATTCTTAAAAGACTCTTACTTATTCCTTACATTGGAAAGAAGAGTGCAGTGGAAAACTCCTTCAGTGTTAATTTCATCCTAATGCGACAAGGTTTTCTTGACTTCCAGTAACACCCCGTCACACAATGCGACCTCATTTTTTGAAAATCGAGCTTTTCTCACTGGACTTTCCACCGTAGTCATTTTCCACCGAACCCTTCTCTCCGCCGTTATTTGTTTTAAAAATGTTTCAAAATTATCATGTTTATAGAGTTATATGAGGGCTAAAAATAAATTTTGCCGATTACTGTGTTGAAAATGTATAGGTTGAGTACTAACCGGGCAGATTCGCCAAATTCGACATTGACGTCATCGAGGCCCACAGAAATATCATTGTCCCTTTTTAGGGCCTGTGAAAAGCAACAAAGAATGCGGTTATGGGTGAACAGGGCCAGTGGAATCTCCAATTAAGAGCTCCTATATACACACAATGAGCACTACATTTCGCTTGAACGCGAGATATCTTGGATTAAAAATCGACACCTTTGTTCGTTTAGATGCGCCTAAGGGAAAATATTTCTTTTATTTGAACCAGCCAAAGCTGAGCCAGGGTTGGTTGGACGTCAAAGCGCCGCCCTGAACCCCTCCTTGCAGCTCCAGATAGAAACGGCTGTCACGGGCCCGGTGGCGTATTTTATTTATCTATACGAATTCGGCAATGTCGCGATTTGGCACTTGGACAAAAAAGCAAAATAAAGCTAACCCAACCTAACCTAACCAACCTAACCTACCCTAACCAAGCCTAACTAACATATCCTAACCTTACCTAACCCATTTTCTATGTTCAGAGTGTTTTCTTGCCTTTTTTGTGGCTCGGGACTTTTGCATGCGGTTAGATGGAAAAGTGCCAAATTCGTATAGATTAATCAAATGCGCGGCCCGGTGACAAGGATAGAATGGACTGAGTCAAAATTTGACGATTCATTTTTCATTCCGATTTGTTCATTTCTCCTGCGTTATGTTAGGATAAGTTACAACAGGTACAACCTATCTGCCTCCACGCAAAAATTCCCTCCAGGACTCTGGTTTGGTCCACTTCTGCCTCAGTCTGTTCTGTCGCGCAGTCCCGCGATCTGCTCTCAAACACCAGTTTTCAGCGCAAAAAGGGCAGCGCAAAAATACGACTGCGATTCAAAGTATGTTCGGCAGAAACTATGAAAATCACTTGAACGAGAATCCAGCGACAGCCGAGGATACACTACTTGCGCGTCATAATACACTGAAAAGAGGAGTTCATGTTAACTCAGGCGCATGGTGTCAATGGCAATCATGGTGCAAATATATGGCGCAAAACATCATGACACTCGGGTAAGGCGTGAAACGGCATCAAACCCTGTTGAAATTGGATGACCATATATTAACTGGGCGTTTGAAATTTCTCCCATGTGCCGTCAGGTTTTCTAACACTGTCAACGATTTTACGATCATTATCCTCATTATCAACCGTCATCATGAGCTGACAGCCATACGGCCGGTGGCTCGGCGAGGAGGGCTACATCCTCTGCCTCATAACGCAGCATCAGTAAACAGAATTCTCCAGACCACAACGCTTTTAACGCAATTAAAACATGCAGCGAGGTACAGAAATCTAGAGCAATTTGACTATCTATTAAAACATCTAGTTATTCAAAGCACAACACTCTAAACACGAAGTTCAGCTTGGAACACCATATTTTAGCATGGGCTTAGATGGGAGGTGTTCGTTTAGGAACACACGTTCTGTTTTTGGAACACTATAAGTGTTCCATTTGGAAGACTTACGGAACACTTATGGTGTTCCGAAACACCTAATGTGTTCCAAATCTGTGACATTGCTGTCACAGATTTGGAACACATTAGGTGTTTCGGAACACCATAAGTGTTCCGAATGGAACACCAAAAGTGTTCCAAAAACAAAACGTGTGTTCCTAAAAGAACACCTCCCATCTAAGCCCATGTTAAAATATGGTGTTCCAAGCTGAACTTCGTGTTTAGAGTGTAGAGTGAATGTTTTGATATGACACCTACAGAGCTTCAGAATAAAGCGAAAAAAAATGCGAGCTCGTAAAAATTAATAACATGGCATGTACTAACTTGTTTTGCTGCCTCAATGGTACGACCTGCCAGAGTTGCCAATTCACCGTTACCTGTGAGAGTAGAAACAGAAGGTAGATTCAAGGCCATTATGTACATGTCTTAGCACAACAACAGAAGTTGGGGTATTATAAACAGACAGTTCCCACACGATGATAATTGTTGAAACACAGTTTCAGTTGTTGAATAATTGCAAATGTGTATGGGAGAAATATGCTCCATACTAAAGCTGTGGGCTAACGATGATATGCCTTTGCTCAGATGGCCTTCGAACAGTGTGATATCTTCATTATATGCAGAGCCATTTTCAGTAGAAGACAAAATATTCAGCCACATTCCCCACTACATGCAATTCACCCTCAGGTTGAACTCACCAGGGCCAAATCAACAGTCGGATGCATCTGTTAATAATGCAACGATGGAAAAAGATCATGCGCCTTGTGCAAGTAGAAATGAAATTTTCCTAGCACAATATCCATTGAACAGCTATTGAGTTGAACCTTGGGGGAGTCACAATGGGGTATACGGCCGATTTGTCTTCTCTGCAAAAGGGTACCCTTCCGAACAGTTCATTTCAATGATTGTTTTATTCGTAATTTTCTGCCAATCTTTCCTGGGGTGATTTTTCCAGGTGCATGTGTTTCTTATGAATTATCTACCTACCGTCATTTATTTATTTTTTTTTTTATTTTTATCTTTACCTTCTTGTAGATCTTTTATTTCGTCATGGGGAACTTATTTTTCATTTGGTCTTATTTTGTTTAATTTGTTTTATTTCTATTTTTATTTTATATATTTTTTATTTTATTTTAATTTTTATTTTATTTTAATTTTAATTTAATTTAATTTTATTTTAATTTGTTTGTATTTTTTATTTCAAATTGATATTTTCATTTTTAAAAATCTTTTCACATAACTGGCAAGGTTGGGCACTCACAACGAGATATACCTAAGTGAAGAAAATCCCCACAAATTTAACTCTCAACCACCCATTGCCAGCTGAGTTTTCCTTGACAAAATAGTGTGAAAAAATAACCTGATTTGTTTGCCTTGGAATGTTGCTTCAATGGTCCTGAGAAACACCCTGTAATTCCCAGAAGCACCACCAGGACAGCTGACGTTATTATCGCCATTTCTGAAAAGGTAGAAAGGTAAAAGTATCGAAATTATCTGGAAAAAAAAGTTAGGTGTATTTGGACGAATATGCTTACTCACAGAGACCAGTTGTGCGCAATGTTTCATTTGTGAATGAACTGGTCATCGATGTCGAATTCTTTACATTTCCACAGATTTTGGGGCCAATTAGTGCTTATCTATTGCCGGTCTGGATTTCGTTAAGGTCTGCCGGCACATTTCATCGGACTCTGAAATCTGCCTGAAACCTCAATTAAGCATTTCATTTACGAATTTCTCTTAACCCTATTCTTGCATTCAATTTCAACGTTCCCACACCCCTAATAGAGTGGAAAGAATCGGCGCATACACTCTAAACACGAAGTTCAGTTTGGAACGCTATGTTTTAACATGGGCTTGGATATGGGAAGTGTTCTTTTAAGGACATTTATGGAACACTTGGTGTGTTCTTGGAACACACTGAGTGTTCCAAATCTGTAAAATTCCTGTCACAGATTTGGAACACATGAGCGATTTGGAAAACCTTAAGTGTTACCATTGGAACACCTTAAGTGTTCCAAATCGCAGGAAATGGAACACTCAGTGTGTTCCAAGAACAGACCAAGTGTTCTTAAAAGAACACTTCCTATCTGTGTATAGGTCCCCAACGCAATTTAAGCATTGAGCTATTCTCTCCTTCATCTGTGGCATGATTAATTTATCCATCTTGGATTAACCATTTCGGTCCAATTTTGGCAATTTGGCTGCTTTGCCAAATTTGACATTCAGCAATGGCAATTGGCTGCATGTGGCTGATGTCACATGAGAAGACAATGTGATGTGACAGTGAAGATGTCATAAACTCGTACATTCAATTTAATTCAATTCAATTGAGAACTGTTGTGGATCTTACGAAAACAGTATCGATGCGAATACAATAGCCACCAAAACGATATCTGATAGCACAGTTCACTGAAGGTTTACACATCCTTTTCTTGCACACAAGGTTTAATCTTTCCAGCATGTATAAAAACACCCAACTTGAAAATCTACAAATAAAAAGGCACTATACGCAGAAACAAGTTGGAATTTTTGGTGCAGAAAAGATGGAGCAAAGGACATACCGCGTGAGAATGGTCAGATTTTTTTCACATCAAACTTTTTGAGATAGTCTGTCCAAAACAGATTTGCAGTTGCAACAATGGGCAATGGTCAATGCTCCAGTGTTCTCCTTTGCACATTGTTGCAAGTGACAATCTGTTTTGGACAGACGATTCGAAAAAAAGTCAGACTTGACGCAAGAAATTTGTCAATCCTCTGAGGCGACTTTGGAGACTGCCCAAAACAGTGAGGACAATAGAGCGAGATCACCCCAAAATTGGCTTTGTTGGGGTATCTCACGTTTAACAATAAATCTTTCAACACCAGAGTGGAACACTTTTTAGGCTTTACCAACCGTATATCAGCAACAATCTTCAGGATCAACGAATGCTATTCTTGATTGAAGAGAACGAGATGTGGTGAGCTGTTTGAAGCGGATAACTGAATGAATGCAGAGAGGTGATTTCTCACTGTGAATGATCAGGCGTTTGATTGGGGTTTAAATAGTCCATTTCTTTATCATTCAGATCCAGGATCTCATTCAGTCTTGGAATGTCTCGTCGTTTGCGATGACGCAAGTGCAATTCTCAATCTCAAGTTTTCCGCAATGCGGAAATATTTTTCTCAGAAATTGGTGAAATTTCACAGTTGAAAAATCGTCTCTTCGGTTCCCCAGTGATCTCATATGCACTCTGGAGTGGTTAAGGACAGTGCGATGAAGTCATCCCAGAAAAACACTCCGACATCCAAATTACAATTATCGCATTCTTCTTCGGAATATTTTGGATAAAAGTTTGAGTTACCTCATCCTTATTCGCCTTCGAATTTACAACCCAAGTTCAATTGCCCAACAGGAGGACCGAAATTTCACAGAATTTGCCAGCAGCATCCCCAAAAATCTCTTGAAGTTTATTGAGCAGTTGTGTCTCCGGTGTTGTGTCGCTTATCAGTGGATTGACATCATCATCACCAGAAATATACAGACTTTTCAAAAGTCTTCGCATGGAGTTCATTATTTTTCGGCTCCATTTAGAATCAATGGTAGCATGCGCCGCAAAACATCATAACACTCGTGTGAGGCGTGAAATTGCACCAAGCCCTGTTGAAATTCGATGGCCCCTTAAAATGTCGCCGATGTTCGACGAGTTTTGATAAGCCTGTATTACATGCTTTTGAGATGCGTTCATCGTGCTGTGGCCCATGAGAGATCAGCTGCACCTTCATCCAAAAGACTGGGAGAGTTAGCCGGCAGGTACCGATTCGGCTGCCGAATTCATGTATATGCTTTGCGTAAAAAGACTCAATAGCAAAATCATCAGAGAGATACAGTTGGAGTTTATCGTGTTCCTGATGGCAATACGAATCGAAATTCTTCAGTGACGAAATCTGCTCCGATCCCCCACTTCCAAGATATGCAGCCCCCAAAGTACTGCAGCCGCCAAAGTACGGCAGCCACCAAAGTACTTCAGTACTTTTGGGGGCTGCATATCTTGGAAGTGGGGGGTCGGAGCACATTTCGTCACTGAATAATTTCGATTCGTATATGGCCATCAGGAGAGACAGTTGCCATGGCAATCGAGGTTTTGGGGGTACATCTTGGAAATGGGGGCACAGGAGGACATTTTGTCACTGGGTCATTTTATTTTCGGTTTCTCCCATTGTAAAAATGAGAGTTGCGCGTCGTAAGAGTTCAGCCTTGTCGACCCCTTTCTCGACCCCCATTTTTGGGTCCAGAATATCGGGGTCTTTGGGAGGCCAAAAAAGGCACAATCGTCCATAACTCCCATTTTTTGCAGGTCTAACTTCCTTTATGTGTTAATATGTTCCAAATTTGTAAATTGAACACCCCCATGCGGGCTTGCATATGGGGGTGCTCTTTTCGGAACACCTTTCGGAACACCTGACGTGTTCTTGGAACACCATTTTCCTGTCTCAAATTTGGAACACATGAGGTGCTCCAAATCGCATGCAAGTTCCAAATTTGTGACAGGAAAGCGATGTTCCAAGAACACGTCATCAGGTGTTCCAAAAAGTGTTCCGAAAAGAACACCCCCATGCAAACCCGCATGTTAAAAATGGTGTCCCGAAGGTGTTCCATGCAGAAACCTCAGGTTTAGCGTGTACCTTTCAGTCTGTTGCAGTTCTTCGTCTGTGCGGCCGTGGGACCAACCTCACTGTTCAACCAAATATACGGAGTTTCCGAAAAGTCACTTGACAGCCCCAGAAAAGTGCATCGCAGTTTTGAAGCAACTCTGGAAGCTCTGGAGTGGAGTTTGTTCCAATTCGAATGGATAACACCTGCAGCAGGCAGCCTGTCCATTCTGAACCTGAAATCTGTGTAAATAGCCCCACAAGAGAAGATTGAAAGCCAGCAAATAGCAGCGGTTGTCAAGTGACTTTTGGAAAACGCTGTATACTGTCCTCTTCGCAGGCAAGGGCAGCCTGAAGGCATTCGTTGTTGCGCTCTTAAACATGGGCGAAGCAAAGCAGAGCCAACTTGTCTAGCCCGACTCAAGACAATCGATTCCAGCACGTGACCGATTTTTTTTTAGATTTTTGCAGGTGAGGGATTTTTTCCATTTTTGCGGCTGGAGGACGCCATGGCTGGAGGCGGTGGGCGGAAAACAAGAGCAGGTCAAGGCAGGGTATAGGAAAGTTTGGGTAAGATTGATATAGCTTTAAAATTAGATTTTGTGTTGTGATGAAGCCAGCCCAAACTGCGAATTCGGCAGGTTTCTATATAAATTACGCGTCCGGCGGCCATAATCGCCCATCTAAAAATTGTCGTCTTTTACATTTCGGCTGACGCTCGGTGTATAGGCATAATCTTCTGATTAGCTTTTTCGCGGAAATGAAGCCAGGGTAATGCTATCAGCACTTCTATACGCTCGGTCTTTCGATCTGTTTCTTTTTTCAGTGAGATCATGGTCTCAAATAAATTATATGTATACAGAGTGTCCTGCAAAGGTCATTCTGTAGGTCACTCTTATGTTTTAATTAAAACTTCTTCTTCTTCTTAGGGTCTTATGGACAGATAGCCTAAGGCTGGTGGTCCGACTGTTTTATGTTTTGTTGTGTCGTCAGCCATGGTCCCGGCGAGGTACTGGCAAATGTCACCTGAGAGTAGCTGCTCCAGCACCCACCGCTCCAGGCACCCAATCAAGGGTCCCGGCGAGGTACCGGCATACTCCCGAGGGCAATTGCAACAGCACCCACCGCTCCAGGTCCCAAGACCTCAGTCACAACTGCCGATACTGCCGGTATTATGGCACAGCCAACCCGCAGGAACCGACGTCGAGTATCGGCGGGTGATACCAAGTGGCTTCTGTGTTCATGTAACCTGCCAGGCCTCTGTCTTGGACCTGCAGCTAGGTGTTCTTTAACGTGCGCAGTGTGATGCTGCACACGGGACCTCCTTCTTAAAGTCCCATCCGAAGGACTAACAGACTGGCCACTTAAGTCTGTCTTTCCGACCGAATACACCATGCCTCGCCGAAGGAGGATGCACACACAAGTGCCATGGCAAATTTCATTTACCGTGCCTCGCCGAGGGAGGATGCACACACATGTGCCACGGCAAATCTCGTGTCCCAGCTGGGATTCGAACCCGCGATCTACAGATTACGAGTCCGACGCGCTAACCACTGCGCCACGAGGGTCGGACAAACTTGGGAGTGTTTGCAAGCCGCTTGTTATATTGGGTGATCTAAATTTGCCAAGTATAAACTGGAAAGAATGGAAGATTGATCCAAACCCGCTTTATGGGCAAGTGTTGAATGTGTCTGCTCTCGTTTGCATCCAAATATAACTTGCTTCAAATCAAAAACGGTCCAACTGGATCCAAAACTCTTTTGGATGTGTCACTCGTGCGGCCAGCGGAAATATTTCTCAACTCATCTGTTGAAGAGGGTATTGCAGATCACAAGCTGGTTCTAGTTGAGTTAAACTTTGTTAAGCCGAAGGCTGAACGAACAGTTAAAACTGTTTGGCTTTATGATCAAGTTGACCTGATTGGTCTGTCCCGTTTTCGTCTATCAAAATATGACGTTTTTCGCTCAAATGCTTGTCTAAATTTTAACGATGTTAATGATCTTTGGATCAACTTTTCAAATATTGTTAGGGAGTCCATGGAGCTATATATGTCACAAAACAGAACATATTCTCAACTGTGAAACCTCCCTGATGGTTTACTAAAGATCTTCGTCATTCAAAAAAGAAACTGAGAAAGCTTTTTCGTCGAAGAGGTCGTTCAGACCGCAGTGTAAAGATGACTACAAAACTGCTCTTCGTGCCTATGTTTCCCAAAGGCATTCAGAGATTGAAAGGTACCTCAGCTCCTTCCATGAAGGAGGTAAGGTAAATTCCAAGACGTTTTGGCAATTTAATAAGAATATTAAATCCAATGGGAATGCTGTCCCATCTTTATTTGACATTAACGATGATCCCAGCTCATTAGTATATCTGACGAGCCTGCGAAAGCAAATCTCCTCAATTTGACATTTGCTAATGTGTTAAAAAAGTCTTCGTCTTGCATCATGTCTTCTTTTGTCACTTTGTAATTCTTGTGTAAATTCTTCACCATTCGTTTCGGAAACTGCAATAATCGCATTCACAAGATGAAATCAAAATTTCTGAAGGGGAGGACTTTAATTCAGCTCGATTACTAAAGCTGTTGCCGTCTGTGTTCAGCAAGTTTTTGTTGATAATTTTCTGTGCATGCTTGGACTTGGGTGATATTCCAACTGCTTAATAGGTCCCTTGTAGTACCTGTCTTAAAGAAAGGTAAAAAATCAACCCATCAAATTATCGGCCCATCAGTCTCCTGAGCATGTTCAAAAATCCTTGAATTTCTCAGCACATATTCGGGAATTTCTTGAAAATATAGGAAGGTGCTTTCACCTGCTCAACATGGGTTTAGGTCCGACTATTCGTGCACGACTCAGCTTGCGGCTTTTGTGCAGGACGTTTCCTCAGTGTTGGATTCAGGGTCCCAAGTTGATGCTGTGGCCATTATGACCTGGTAAAAGCCTTTGATAAAGTTGATCACAATTTGCTTATACACAAATTGGCCATTCTGCAACTTGATCGATATTGTAACCTGGCGGGGATACCTTACAAAAGTAGGGTGCAATCCGTGAGGATCTATGGGTGCGTGTCAAATCCTATCCCGACGACTTCTGGTGTCCCTCAAGGAAGCATTCTGGGACCCCTTTTATTTATCATCTCCATCAGTGACTTACCTAGCCTTTTAAAATGTAAAATTAAAATTTTTGCGGATGACTGTTCATTGTACGCCAAAGTTGACAGCATTTCAGATTGTTTTTAGCTTTACAGGCGGACCTTTTTGTTCTCCACATGGTGCACCAATTCGAGTATGGAAGTAAGCCTAGGGAAATGTAATACTATTACCTTTGCTACAAAACGATCCCAGTTGAGTTATCCGTATTCCCTGTGTGGCCACTCACTGGCTAAACGTTTTGAGATAACCTATCTCAGTGTTGTTCTTGAAAGCAAGCTTAACTGGCAGTCTCATCTTCTCGTGTTGCAGCAAAGAATAATTCTGCTCTTTACTTTATAAAACGGAATTACAAGAAATGTCCGCGTAAAATCCGAGATCTTGCTTACAAAAGCCTTGTTCTGCCAATAATGGAATATGCATCCCCTGCGATGGGATTCATTTCTCTCAACAAATTGCCACATATTGGAGGCAGTCCAGCGCCGTGCTGCGAGGTTTGTTATGGGCGATTACGGGCGTGCGAGTAGTGTCAATCAAATGATGATCTGCCTTGGTTATCCTCAGCAAACCGCAGAAAAGTGGCGAGGTTGCTTGCACTATTGTTGATAGTGTCTAATGTTGGAGGATGTGGTGAGCTTTTGAACTATGTAAAGCAGCCACATTTTTATTCTCGTCGAGACCATATTTATAAAATCAGGTTACTTAATTTTCAAAAGGACGTTGGGAAGTTTTCTTTTTTATCGAGAACCATAGCTGAGTGGAATCAGTTGCCGGCGTCCACATTCCCTTTTTACCAATTCTCCAGCACCGTCTATTGGTTCATTTTTATTGATTCATAATCACTGGTTTTATTCGTTATTTTTCATGGTTTTTGCTGCTAGATGGGTGTGCATCAAATTGGTGTGTTTCTGTTTATTTTTGCATCTGTTGTTTGTTGCATTTATTTGATAAGGGGGCAACCCCGAAAATAAACGGCTCATTCATTCATTCATCTTTTAGAGGGATCCCATGCAGCACAGGCATACTCCAAGATAGGCAAGACGAGGGAGGTGTACGCATATCGTCTTTGAGCATCTGAAGCGATTTTTAAATTGCACATAATTATGTCTCCCATTAATGCAAAACTTCTGAATACAGGCCAATTCCGCCCAGAACTGAATGACCAATTTTACCCCCCGTCCCACATAATTTATTGCCGGAGACAAACACGCCACACCATTGCCACCAGCACGCATTGTTTGTGCGATTGAAGAGGCAACAGCTCGGATTCCACCGAAAATTTCTTCCAACTCAGGCGGCCCATCTAAAAATTGCCGTCTGTTACATTTCAGCTGACGCTCGGTGTATCGTCATTATCTTCACGTAGCTTTTTCGAGAAATGGTACCCAGAGTATTGTTATCGGCACTAAAACGCTCGGTCGAGATCTGATCTGTTTCATTTTCCAATGAGAGCATCGCGCCAAAAAAGAGATGCATGTTCAAAGAAGGGCCGAGGATGCGTCGGCAGATTTCAGCAAATCGGAATCTGCTGAAAAAATCTCAGACGGCAGTCAATGCAAACCCATGCGAATTTACAAATAGGCCATATCACTCCACTTTTGACAGGAAAATTTCAAAACTGAAGACGATTTTCGATTCTCCTGCAAACGACACCAGCGTCGGTTCTGCTGTAGCCGAGTGGTATAAGACGTCCGACTGATGCTCTTGCATTCGACATTGAAGTTTTGTGATCCCGGGTTCGAATCCCATCAGTTGCAATTTTTTTTAAGTGGCCCCATAATTTTTTTTCGATCAAAATTCTTCTTCTTCTTCTTCTTTGGGTCTTATGGACAGATAGCCTTGGGCTGGTGGTCCGACCGTTCATGTTTTTGTTGTGTCGTCAGCCATGGTCCCGGCGAGGTACTGGCAAGTGTCACCTGAGAGTAGCTGCTCCAGCACCCACCGCTCCAGGCACCCAATCAAGGGTCCCGGCGAGGTACCGGCATACTCCCGAGGGCAATCGCAACAGCACCCACCGCTCCAGGTCCCAAGACCTCAGTCACAACTGCCGATACTGCCGGTATTATGGCACAGCCAACCCGCAGGAACCGACGTCGAGTATCGGCGGGTGATACCAAGTGGCTTCTGTGTTCATGTAACCTGCCAGGCCTCTGTCTTGGACCTGGAGCTAGGTGTTCTTTAACGTGCGTAGTGTGATGCTACACACGGGACCTCCTTCTTAAAGTCCCATCCGAAGGACTAACAGACTGGCCACTTAAGTCTGTCTTTCCGACCGAATTCACCATGCCTCGCCGAAGGAGGATGCACACACAAGTGCCATGGCAAATTTCATTTACCGTGCCTCGCCGAGGGAGGATGCACACACAAGTGCCACGGCAAATCTCGTGTCCAAGCTGGGATTCGAACCCGCAATCTTCAGATTACGAGTCCGACGCGCTAACCACTGCGCCACGAGGGTCGGACGCAATTTATATGTGTTTATGTTCAATGTTCCAAATTATATGTGTTTCGATGCCCTTATGGATCACAAAAAGACCAGGTTTGGTCTGGATAGG
>JASGXE010008549.1:0-17623 GCA_030068105.1 Sinentomon sp. SZTP_YWyxl
TAGACAAGGTACACGGGTCCACAGGGTGAAATATCAAATATGGCTTCATTCTGCCAGACGGTTTAGGATGAGATGCATTTTTACCGATGGCCTTTTTCGCACCTATGTTTGTCTGTAACTCAGGTGTAAGGCACACAAATTAACATGTAAATATATCAATCTTCATCATTTTTTATGCTCTTTTCACCTGCAAAATTTCAAAAAAATCTGTCGAAACAAAAAAATTCGATGCGTATGGTCAACTACCCCCCCTTAAATTCTCTGTATAATAGGTATAATGCATGTTGCAGTGATGCATGCTATTTCTGTTTTCTTTCATTCCTTCTCATTACTGGCCCAGTTCTGCAATCTAAGCACTGTTCCACTTCAAGAAAGTTTGAAAACACTGAGAATGCAAACTGATGAAAAGTGAGAATTGAGAGTCGAAAAAAAAACAGCAACATCGACTCATTGCCATTGCAGCAGCGTATAGTAGCGGCGGAAAAAGATTACTCATACATGTGTTTTTCCCATTTGATTGTTGCCTCCGAAACATTTTTTTCTTTCTTTTTACTCTTATGCAGTTGGTAGAAATTAAAGTGCCAAATTGCAACAAAAATTTCTAGAGGAGTCGGATTTTGGCCTCGGTTATAAAATAGGATCCTTAATTTCTGTGGACTGTAGTTTTTGCCAAAATCTCAAGAATGGCAATTTTTTACATGTATGAGTCATCTAATTCCGCCGCTATTATACATTGAGCAGTGCTGGTTCTCCCCACTCTTGGTTATTTCTCCATCTGCTTACTCTGTTTGCCAGAGAAAAGTTTTGAGTATGGTATGCATTGATTGATGCTGATGCTCATTTCAACACCGATCTATTTCTTAAGCCGCGTCAGAATAGTTCCGATTTTTTGCATCAGACTTTTTTGGTTTGTCTGTCCAAAACAGATTTGCAGTAACAACAAATGGGCAATGGTCAATGCTCCAATGTTCTACTTTGCACATTGTTGCAAGGACAATCTGTTTTGGACAGACGATCAAAGAAAGTCTGCTGAAAAAAGCTTTCCATTCTGATGCGACTTCAGAATTCTGGAATTTTGCTAGTTTTTCAGTGTTGAATTGTAGGGGAAAATGGCGGGCAACGCCCTACAATTGGAAGTTGAAACTTTGATGGAGGAATGGTCTCAACAGCCATGTCAATAGCTAATCAGGCACAAGTCATGTTGGTGCTTCCTGCTCAACTAGGTTGTGCCATCCTTGTGCTGTGGATCATGTCATGTCATGCTGGTGTGTATGTTAAACCAGCATCATGCCAGACACGGCACCCGGAGAATTCTCTTTAAAACTGTGAGTGCGTAGGATTTTAAACTATCGACGAAACTTTGGCAAACTATTTCTTTAGCCAAGCCATAACCTATGATATTCCTGCACCACAGGTCAACCTTTTGGTGATGAACTCTTGGCAGTACATTTGCTGAATCTGGTGACACGCTTCTGTTCTGGAGCATCTCCCCATTTTCCCATTCGGAAACTGCTACTTCTGCTTTGGAAAGTTATCCTCTTGTCCCTCGGTGGATGGAACGAACTTCGAGATTTACAGAGTAAGTCTGATGCAGAGAGTAACAGAGTAAGTTTGGCTGCCATTCTCTTTATAAGCATCATTTTATTGGAAATTTCAGTAAAGTCAGAGAACTGTAAAGAATGTTCACTAAATTAAAAAAAAGTTTCAAGCAATTAAGGAATGTTAAGCTGAATGTCATGCCACACTTCATTTCAGTTTTGCATGCAGCGTTGACATTGTGGCTTTAAAATGGGTAAGTGGGCCCAGCTTTTTGCTTTCCCCCTCCCTCTGTTCCCCATCCCCTTGCTAGAATCTTCCATGTCATGTTGTCATGCAAGTAAAAATCAATTGGGGAAGGTGCTTCTTTGAATTTTGTCATTTTGCGCAGACATAATTTTAACTCAAGTCGAGCTTAGGTAGCCTGTTTCTTTCAACAACAACTGATGTTCAATCTTCATGAAGTTCTCCAGTCCAACAGATCTGCAAATATCTTCTTCCACATGCTAAAGGTTGGGCTACAAGAGGTAAATTCTTTGGCACTTGGCGTTTTTGTGTTGTTGTCAAAATGGCACAATGTAGCACCATTTTGAGGTTTTGAAAATTGATCGAAAAATGAAGAAGAAAAAACAGGTAATTTTGCCTGTGCCATGCAAAAATATGGGAAGGATCAGTGCTGCCTCCCTATTGCAACTTTGATTTTTCCCCAAAAAATATGAAAAGAAATATTTTGGCTCAGTGCCATCACTGGCTCAAAAATTTGGGTGATCGAATATTAGCCGACATCCAGGACTTTTTGAGAATTCAGCAGAAAGAACTTTCAAAACGTAAATGGTTTTGTTGTTTGATTCCCATTTTCTCTATGCAGGTGCAAAAGTATACCCATTCCAGTTTTTTGCTGAAAACGCAGCAAGTGGCAGCCTTCGAGAAAGGAAAATGTTGGACTTTTGTGACCCTGTTATGTGCTTCAAACAGTTATTCAAGCCTTCAGGCAATTTGGTATTCTAAGCCTGGTTGCACATAGCTAGAATTACTGTCAAAGCTTGATAGCTTTCACGAAAGTCCCTGAAATCCAGACTGCCGGGTCAGAACTGGATGGACTGGCGATAGAGACGAAGTAAGATTACGTTGGAATAGATTAGAATAGTCCGGTTTGGGTCTCGCTCAGCTGCTGATTTTCAGGAACCACGCGATGACAAACTGAATTGCAGTTTGATTGAAACATAACTCCATTCCTCGCACTGCTGAACTCAAACGATGCCTTTTTCTCATCTTTAGATGAGTGTCGCCAATTGCAAAATCTTCCACCGAAAACCGAAGACACCATTGAAGTGAGCAAGACAATGAGACCAGAATCACCGCCAACAACGTTGGACAATTTCCAAGGGCCAAATCGGAAGATGAAATTTCGAAGGGTTAGTTGGTGCCTGTCCTGGAAAAAGGTTTCGTTGAAAATCATCTCTTTCACGGTAACCATATGAACACAGTTCCTTACTATGGCAACCGTTGCAACTCTTTGTAAAAGAAATGCTTTTCACCGGTTTTAGGGTAACTATTGCGTGAAAATGGGGGGTCGTATCAGATTTTTTCACTGAACATCTTCTGTTCATTGTATTTTTGGGAATCTGTCCCCAAAAATGGTTTTTTGCAGTGACCCACTGTCTTCATGTATTTCGGTTATCCCGAGACAACCACAATTTGGTCTTCTTTGTATTTTGGGGGCATTGCATGGACGTAGAGGCTCGGAGGCCATGTTGTCACTTGATATTTTGTGTTTTGTTTGTTCCGTAGAATCTGTCCTGAAAATTTGACGGTTCTGTATGAAATTTTATCTCCTCAATGGATACCTGCCCATAATGGGCCCATTTTGTGGGACTCTGGGGGGGGGCATAACATGGAAATGGGGGCCCGGAGCAATTTTTTACTGATTAATTTCGACTTGGCCATCGGAAACATCTTCACGAATTTTGCCGATGTTTTTCTGGAACACCTGTATGTCCGTCCGTCCAACAATGGGCCTTCGTGTTCTCAAAATTTATCGGCACAAATTCGTAACTGGATCACCGCGTCACCAATATTTTGCGAAGGTGCATTCCTTGAGATACCGGACCCCTATCAACAAATCCGTGATATAGGTTATGACTTGTCACGGCAAGAGCACGTCAAATCGAAGTCGAACCATGCGATTTGCTTATACAAATGCTAATGAACTCTGTCCATTGACCTCCATCTCATTTGAAGGACTTTTTCGTGCCTTCGGAACAAACAGCAGGTTTGGAACCTGAATCATGCCTGATTATTTAATTCAAGTAAGCAATAACCTGTTCGAAATGGGTAAGATTTACCCTGAATGCACCTTATGCCTCTTGAAGGTGTACATTTTCGAGTACCAATGCAGTGAGAGAAGCTGGGATGAAAACCCATTTGGCCAAAACTATGAATAAGCACAGAAATCGATTTTTGTTGTGTTTTGAATGGTGGAAAATAGACAGCTTTTGGATATTCAATAATTTTTGACATTCAATTATTTTGGTTCAACCAAACACTCGTAAAAGATCCAAATAAAGTTGTCTTTGTCACCATGGAAATTTATTCTGTACTTTCGGCAAGAGACACTCACTCATCATTGGGTAGCTTTCAGATAAAATTCGGAGTTCGGACAGAGGACATCTGGCAAGTTCAGGTTTTCTGTTTTTGGTAAACTTGCATCAGTTAATAATATCAGAATGGTCATGGCTTAACTTTTACCAGTTTGTCAGCTGCAGTAACCATTCTTACCGTCCTTGTGTTTTCCTTCTAAAAACTGAAATCAAGGTTCTCTCTGTTTGCATAGACTGTTATTACTTGCAAGCTATCAGATTGCAACTGTCTATTGAGTTGTGTGTTATATTCGCAGATGTGTGCTGTTAAATTGGATAATCCCGGCTTCTGGGAACCAGATCGAAATGGTCAAAATGATCCCGACAACGATGCCATCGACATGGCTGACCAGATGGGCAACATGGACGATGAACAAGAGACCGTACCTGCTTCACGGCACAACGACCAGTATCAAGGTCAAGGTCGAACATCGACCGAAGACGATATCGACGGGTCACAGCAGCACCAAGGACAAGGACAGACTTCGGACATGCATTTCAAGTCTGGCGGTGACCTTGAGACGTCGGTCCGCAACATGAGCGAATTATCCGACGGAATGAGAGGTATTGGTGAGTGTGGTTATTCAACAGCGACCTTGCTGATGTCTTGTATCGGAATCTAGGCAGTGGCGTAGCGACTGGGTCCGCGGCGCGGGTGGGCTCAGTTGCCGAAAGGGCCCCGCTTGTGCGTCAAATTTGGCACCAAAACAGAGACAAATGATAATGAGGCTAAAAAAAATCAAGAAAAGGAAAAACAAGGCAAAAGTTTTACCAGATGGAGATCTATGAATCCTGTGCCTTCTGGCAAACTTCATCAGCGACCTTTGTTGTCTGGAACACGTGAAGTTGGTGAAGTGCCAAGCCAAATCATTTCCCTTCTTCAAAAAAAGGGAAGAAAGACTTTCCCGAAACATCAAATTTGTCATTATTTCACTTTGTAGCGTACTATGTTCATTATTGTCCTCTAGATTTGGCACAGGAAAGGAAGAGTGCGATTCCGGATCTTCCCACATTTACCTTCTCTATTTGCATGAGCATCATATTTGCAATTCACAGAATTTCACTGGTAATTTTAGGGGCCCCGCATAACTAGTTCACGGAGGGTTCCTAGCTACGCCACTGAATCTAGGAGTGCATCTGCCCATCCCATCAACAAGTTTTGTTCTGAACATACAAAATCTCTGCATTTTTCAAACTGCAATGAGTGATCTTTTGGTTAGAAGTGATGGTGTTCCACACACTTTTTTTTCCATCTAATTTCAGCACAGTCAAGGTGCACATCACTTGCATCAAATCTGGAATCGGAAGATGGAAACAATCGCCTAAAATTTTCAATCGTGGAATTCAGAGCTTGCAATCATGGAATTCAACATTAATTTTCGTAAAGGTCGAATAAACAAAGTATTTTTACGCATTTTTTTCACTTACCTCCATGTCAGCACGACGAAGAAAATAATTTTTGCTCCGATTTGACCATGATCGGTGGTACATCAACGAAGCTTTACCTGTGCTGGAAGATGTTCTTCGAAAACAGGTTTATCTTTTCTTCTCTCCAAGTCATCATTTCTCACAAGTTGCAATCTGTTGCAGCTTGTGAGAAATGAAAAAGGACAAAGAAAAAGTACATTCTTTATGCATGAACATTGTCAGCATGCTTTTGAAAGAAGTCTCTCCAAAGTCCAAAATGGCATTTTGACTTTGTAGTCACGAGCACAATCCTGAAAATATGCGCGGAAAAAAGCTCTTGCATTTAGAATTGTACCACAATGATGATGAGTGTCCGGTGGCATTTCTCCTGACACAAGAAACTAGTCTTGAAGCAATTTCCTGTTGTTGAATGTGTGTTATTTTTTAGATCAAAGTCGTGGCTACATGGACAACTTTGAAGATACAATTCCAGCAGAAGCACAACTCAAACCAAGCTCAGGAGCAGGTTAGTGGTGAACGGGATTATTGTCTTAAAGCAAAAAAAAGTTCATCGGAATGCAGGGGGAAAAAGTTCATCGGAACGCAGGGGGAAATCTCACATGAACCTACAATGTTGTGCTGCTGTTGCATGTGCTACACGTAATTTCACGAAATGGCTGTAATCTCAGATGACAAAACCAGATCTTTTGATCACATTTTGAAAGCCTTTCCAAAATTGTTGATTTGTGCTGGAAAGTTGAGCAGCACATAATTTCGACATTTTTTGCAATGCAAGTTCAGGGTGCTGTAAAATGTTACCGAAAACATAAAAAAATGTTACTAAAATGTTAAAATGTTACTCCAGTTATAACTGGAGAATGTTCACTATTTTCCAGTTTCATTTAGTGTGTAAATTTAGTTATCTGAAATGACGCATTCCTTGCAATGCACAACGGCAGTTCGTTGTTAATGTGAACACACGAGGAATGGTGAATTTTGTGGTTGTAGATGCATGTTGTTCTTTGCTCCAAATGAAAAATGAAAGAGAAAAATTGTGCAATTTTTAAGGGGTTTCTATTTCATTTACTTTACCCCGTGGCATTTGAGAAAAGCTGATTCTCAATTATGTATGGAAATCGGGGATGGACAAATGGCTTGACTCAGACAGACAAACAGACACTGTGCATCAAATCATGGGTCATATACAGTTCCTGTTTTGCGATGCCTTTTGACCTTGCAAAAGATCCGGTTGTTTGTCATAAAAAAGGCCTGGAGCAGCAGGGCTTCTTGTATCTTAGTATCTCTGTTGGGCTTTCAGTTCTGTTGCATACATCGGCAAAAACAAAACGTTTGCTTTCTCTGGATGTCAGTGGATTCCTCCTTTGGGTACCTAAGTGTGAATTGACATCCATTTCGCTTGTCCTAACGAGACATTTTCGACATTGCGGATATTTTCCTTCTCTCTCTGATTTGCAGGTTTTCCGTGGAAACCCAAGGTGCGGCAAAAGGACATCGACCAATTTCTGGACGTCAGCAGGATCAAGTTTGTCGGATACCTGCTCGAAGGAGACAGACAGTCCCTGGCCGGTTTGCCACCTCCAATTCACGAAGGAATCGACATCCTAAAGCAGCACATGTACGTGTCCCTTGCCGAAGTGCAAGTCCAACGGGAAAAGGAGATCCTCAATAACCCAATTTCAAGACCAGAGAAGGACATTCCGCAATGTCCGGCTGAGGTTCTCTACCGCTGCATGCTGCCATGCATGCAACAATATATGATCGCTCTGCTGAAGATCTTACTGGCTGCTTCTCCAACTTCCAAAGCAAAAACGGACTCTGTCAACATCATGGTTGATGTTCTTCCGGAGGACATGCCGTGAGTGCTGTTTTAAATTTAAATAGTTATAAAGAAACTGCTTGAGCACAATAATCATGAAATCCTCAACTGTTCCGTCATTCCTCTTGAAATCAGGACCACTTTTTGAAATGTTAGCAACTGTGCTGACCACAGGGAAACAGAAAACACTTTCATCGCAATTGCTGGGCGATAAGTTCAACACGTTCCTCTCCAGAGTGGTTCCATCTTGATGATGTTGCAATGCCCATCACAGTCAGACTCGTACTTGTGACAGAATCGGAGTGTGCATCGAATTCAACTCAACTTTTGTTTTGTTCAGAGTATGGGACTGACAACGATGGTTTTGCAGTGTAAACAAGATTCTGCCACCACTTTGCTTGAAGTTCTAAATGTCAAAATCGCCTGGTATGAACTCGGATCTCAAGTTACGACAACTCCATTTGCAAAATTTCAGACTTCCTTCTATGGTAATCACTGCGAAGATGATTTGGCAGTTGTTGGCTTGCTGGTTGCGCAGAATTAGATCAACTAATGTTCCATGCGATGGGACAGTCTTGTCTGCAAATTCATCCCCTGTGTTAATTGCAATCGCAGATCGAACAAAAAAGTGCCTGCCTGACACGACATATTCGTACCTGAACATTATGTGGACGGCTACAGCATGCTGCCTGAATGTTTTCTTGGACGGCTACAGCATGCTTTGACTGTGCTCCTGGACCTTCCATTCTTGAAAACCGCCATCCAGTTTGAAACGAACTACGCTAGCAGTAATGGCAGAGCCCCTCCGTACTTATTTCGGATTGGGATTCTGTTAATGTCAGCTGCTTTCCTGAAGCACAATTGCAGCTGTTTTGCTCGTTTAGGTTAGAAAAAAAAAACACAATTAAACCAGTGCCAAAAACGAGTCTAAAAAAAGATAATTTCAAGACAATAGCCATGATTTTGAAATTTGCACACAACTAGATTGGCAAAAGATTTGGAAAAATCTGATTTTCCGGGCATTTTGTGGTTGCTTTTTGAATTTACCTCCGTATGGTGGACTGGTCTGCTCTGGGGCATTGGTCTGCCGCCATTGACTCTCTCAGGGCCAAGGAGTCACACACCAGCCATAATACACGGCGGTGGTGGTATAGTGTTCCTGGTGTCCCTTTCGCGCACGTCTCTGGCTGGCCCGTTCCGTGGCTTTCGTTTACTTTAACTTTTCTTTTATTTTTTGCCTCCGTTTGTCTCACAAGGGTTGGGGCCAGCCGTGTATCTGAATCACAATACATGGTGGAAATTTGGTGGGATAAGTCGAATGGCCTAAAGATTATCTTTGTCCCTTAAATGAATCTCCTTGTGCCAATTATGGGGCCAGACTTTGGATGACAGACTGTACCTTCCCTGCATCCATCATCGTGCATTCAATTTTATTTTTCCAGCGTCACTGTCGTGCAGTCGATGAAGTTGGGAGTGGATGTGAATCGTCACAAAGAAATCCTAGTCAAAGCCGTCTCTGCCATTCTCCTCCTACTTCTGAAACATTTCCGTCTCAATCATGTCTATCAATTTGAATTTGTTGCTCAGCATCTTGTCTTTGCAAACTGCATCCCACTTGTGCTGAAGTTTTTCAATCAGAATATAATGACCTATGTTGCTGCAAAGAACAAGTAAGTCCACTGTTTCATCATCTTCAATGCACTTGAAAAGGTCATGAGAGCAAGGTGTTCAGCGACATGGGAATGTTTGGGGATTTTAAGAATTTTCCCGGGAATGTTTGGGGATTTTAAGAATTTTCCCAGAAGTTATGGAATTTTAAGAATTTTACCAGAAGTGGGGAATTGTAGGAATTTTTGCCAGAAGTCAGGGGATTTTCAGAATTTTATCAGAAGTTAGAGAATTTAATGATTTTGTCGGAAGTCAGGGGATTTTCAGAATTTTTGTCGGAAAGGAATTTTTAGAATTTTTCCAGAAGTTGGTAATTTTTTTTCAAAAGCATGGTGTCCATCTGTGGAATAAAATCTATGACATCTGCAAATGATTGAAAGTGGCCATGCCACCTTATGTTATCTTTTTTTTGTTTTGCTGTCTGTTTTTTGCATTTATTTGAAATATTGGCACTCGGTGAAGGAAGACATGGAGCAGTGGCTGAAACGAGTGGCCTATTAATCTAACCAAACCTGAAAACGTTGGGGGATTTCCTTAAAAAAAAAAGGTTGAGAAAAAATACCCTCATGAAAACATCACTTTTAACTGCCTTAAAAGAGATGTGCTACATTTTTCTCCCTTGGAAAGAATGGCTGTGTGAATTGGTACAATACCATTAATTCCTCTTCCATCGCAAGTTTTTGCCACTGGACACCATGGACTCAGGACTGACCTTTCGAGATTAATCCAGTCTCTGTAACTCCCTCTTTCGGAGTTGAGAGAGGTGTTCAATCAAAAACGTTTTTGATTGACAGTTTTGCCTGTTCACAGTAACTTCTCATATCATCACGTCATCTCTCATTTTTGTTGTACCAGGGCTGTTCAAGTACGACTGGGACTGGTTTTATTGCATGAATTCCACAATCTTCAGAGCTGTCCCATTTGGTAGTCTGAAGCACCAACCTTTCTGCTACATTGTTGACAAATTTTGGTAACGTTCGTCATTATTCCCCCTTTTTTAGGTCGTTCGATTTTATAAGCTATTTTTTCGCCTTCAGCTTCAGACATAAGTTTGCAGGACGAACAATGTGAATGTGCGGCTTTGAAATTGTTTGCCGTTTGAGCTAAAAAGCAGCGGAATAAGCTTTGCATCTCCTCTAACAAGCTCACGGGGATGATGTCCTGCCTCGATCGACTGTGATTTGCTGGCTTAATGACCTTAACCTTACTGATCCGGATGGCGCAAAAATGCGTCACTGCTCATTCCCGTTCGGGACGGGGAGAATGATGGGCGAATCCGGATGACGCGATATCGCGTCATAAAATTTGAGATTATTGCAAAGGCTTGTATATACCATTTCCCGCCAAATTTGATTTTCGTCTTCAACGCATATTGAAATTGAATCCGTCTGTTGTTCATTTCATGCAGACAAGGCATTGCGTTTGCCTTTTGGTTGGCAGTGGTTGGGTCCCGGAGTGAGGTACCAGGGCAAAATGGGAGGTTTTGGGTGACGTGGGAGGCTTGATGAACGTGGGAGGCTTGATGAACGTGGGAGGCTTGATGAATTCATTATATCTCTTGAACCAATCGTCACACGAAGATGCGGTTGCTTGCAGTCGAGAGTGGCTGCCATGCTCTTTCGACCGGCGTATCACAAGTTTTCGCAAAACAAATAGGGATGCATGGGAGAAGGAGATATGGCAACTCGACGTGGTTGAAAATCGAAATGCCTCAAAAAGGGGCCGAAAGATGGAGATGCATAATTGTTATTGTTTTGCCGTTTCATTGCTTTGCGATGACAAACTCGTTGGTGAATGGGACTGGCAATGGGGGAGACATGATTGAAGAAGTCAGAGCATGCAGGGAAGAGCCCATGCCGTCTGCGGTCACAGATCTTGACTTGTCCATGGGCGTATACCGGCTATTATCGGGGATTTTCCAAGACACATTTCGCGCTATAACTTTTGAATGGGTCAACGGATCGAATTGCGGTTTTTTGCATTCGGATGGGAAACGTGAGCGGAACAGCATGGGATGAAAGCAAATTTTAGTTTGAAGGAACATATTTTTGCAACAACAAAAACATTTTTTGACTAAATTATTCATTGACCAAAAGGGAATATGTTCATGGCACACCCTGCGCATCTAAATCTAAATTTTCCGAGTGTTATGGATGACTTTTCAAAGAACAAATTGTTCAGATGCATGACAGACACTTTGAAGAACATATTTCCGCAAAAAAAAAATTTTGCAAATTTTTATGCCCACACCCCCGTCTCCTGCGGAAATCCTTTGTGACCCAATTTTGGGTCATCCGTCCCCTCCCATATCTCAGGGCCGTCCCGTATAGGTTAAGGAAGGCAGGGCATCTTTTTTGAAACAGGGTGATGCAGGTCTGCCGATAACATCAGAGCACGCAAGAAATGGTGAAAATTCTTTGAAAATTTCACTAAAAAGTCAAAAATTTTGTGATTTGGCGGTGGAAAAAAAAGCCTGGAACCTGTCGAAAATGCCATTCTTCAATGTACACCTTAGCATGGAAAATGCAGATGGCGCCACATGTCTATGTGCAAATTAGAACAAAAAAATGTGATGGTGCGACATGTAGGTAGTTCATCTGGAAAGGCCATCTAAATTTGCATTTTATGCAGCAGTGTGTATTTTTTTGTCCACCACTGGTTTTTTATGTCTGCCTTTTGCAAATTATAAGTCAAGGCCAGGTATTCAAATTAAGAGTTTTACCTTTCAAGGTGTCTGGTCTGGTCAAAAGTCAGTGGCAGGAGGGTTAAGAAATTTTGTGTGCTCCAGGTGCTGCAGTTTGAATCTACAAGCTACTAGCCTCCAACCTCCTAGCTACGGTAGTGGCAGTGCCGCTGGCTTGTGGCAGAAGCCAGATGAGATGATGTGGTAAAAGGTTCTCCCAGAAGACTTCCTTCCACATCCTCTCTTTATTTGGTATGCAGCTCTTATGGGCTGTAAGGAGGGGGTTTTTTATCTGGTCCTCACGGACTGGGTTTTCCCCCTACCTCCAGGGCCACGCTCTGACGTTGGAACCACCCTGGTCCAGCTTCGGCTGGTTTAAATCAACAAAAAAAAAAACAAAATTGAACCTCCAAGGAATTTCTGGCGCCAAGTTTTGCGAATGCTTGGCGTCTGCAGGATTGTAACAGGAAATCACGATTTTTGCAAGAGGGTAAAGTGCAGCGTTCTTGCATTATTATCGCGGGAACAGGATGCATTTCGCGGGAATCGGCAAAATTCGCGGCAATTTCGAAAATTTGCTAATCCACAATTATTGTTGGAATTACCTTTCAATTGACTGAAATGGCAAAGAAATCACAAAAGACAATTGAAACTGCTGATTTCGTTTTAGCGGTGCCAATCTCTTATCACCATTTTAAGCGTGCTCAAGTGATTGATGTGAACATCAATGCTGCTGCAGTCATTGTGCGCGAGGTTCTAGGAGTGACCTCTGGTTCAACATTAAAATATATGGTTATGGGTGTAGGTACCCCTGAACTTTTGAGGACAACACTGGACCAATCGCATATGGGAAAAAAGCTGCCCCAGCTTCACCCAAACCATTGGGTTCTTTGTCATGACAATGCCAGCACGCATATGGCAAATGTGACAGGTTATGTTGCAACGGGTTTTGACCGAATAGGGAATCGAATGTTTGCCCCACCCTCCTGACACTCATGAGTCTGACTTCATGTGACTTTTATCTCTTCCCCACAATGAAAAAAGAACTGAGAAGACCGAGACATGATGCCATGGAGGCGATTTTTAAGAGAATAGTGAAGAATGGCCTGCAACTTGGGTTCTGATAATGGAGGAGGCAGTGAGACAAGTGTATCAACTCAGAAGGGATGCACCTTGAGAATGATCATGCGCAAACAGATGATGGAGGCGAGAACAGAGAATAAGGAAAGTAGTCCAAGTCCCTTGAACAGCCTTTGCATTAACATCAAAATGAAAAAAAGTAACTGTACACTACACTAAACAATTGGAAAAGATACACTCATCAGTCTGGCAGTGCTTCCTGTCAGTCCTTTGCACACTGACTTCGCTAGTTTTTTCACGACAGCTTCTGGAATGATGAGTCTAATTGATGGGGAGAAACAGGACTGTTTTGTCATGACGAATTTGAAGCGGTAGGTAATTGGGGGCAGTCTTTGTCTGCATGGGGCCACTCTTTGTGCAGAATGTTTTGCAGTTGAAGTGCCAATTTCCATTTTTGTGAACGATCTATCTGTGTAGGTGTTAGCTGAGTCCCGTCTGGTTTTTTCAGTAAGGCACGCTCTGGCACTGCTTCAAGACCTTTTGTGAAATTTTTTGTGAAAAGGCAAATCTTAATTGTAGTTGAAGAACTCTTGACAAAAAGGGAACAACAAAGCAAAAACACAGAATACCCACAGACTGCCGTTTTTGAACTGTGGACTACAGTCTCAAAACTACAGACTGCATTCCAAAACCACAGCAGTCTAAAACCACACACTGCAGTCTGAAACAACAGACTACAGTTTTTATCCACAGACTACATTACATGCATTCATAAAACTACAGACTACAATCTTGAGACCACAGACTACATACAGGATAAAAAAAAAAACTATAGTCCCCTTATTCCTTCCTCCCTTCGTCAGTACCCTTATCCATCCCTCCCTTCTTCATTCAACTTAGTCCTATCTTCCTGTTGAGTCCTTTTTGCACCCTTCCTCTTTTATCTTTCTTGTGATCTCTCAATCTTTGAAAGATTCTTATCTTTTTCTTGTTCATAGACTATTTGATTTCTTATTATTTCAGAATTTGAAGTTCAAACACTCTCTCATACATAATATGCTCAATCAAACTTTCATTCTCCTCCGCCCCTCGGTGGGTTGTCTTCAAAACATACAGTAGTCATAACATAAGTCATACAGGATAAAAAAAAACTATAGACTACATTCTAAAACCACAGACTGCATACAATCTTAAAACTTCAGACTTGCTGCACGAATACAGTGACAAAACGGTGGTGCATGTGCTTTTATGCTTTTTGTTTTATTCATTTTCCACCCCTCCCATCTCCATTTCTCAACCCACATCAGCATAAGTCAACTGGATTTTCCATCATGCGTTCTTAACGACCATGAAGAGCTTGCTGCAGATAGTCTTGAGATCAGTCAGGATGGTCCGGTTTGTTGTTGGAGGAATCTATTCTCTTGCATCAGTCTCATCCGGTTGCTCAACAAGCTGACGAAATGGAAACATTCTAGGATTATGGTGAGGTTTGCCCCTTCCTGCTTTGATTTGTTGTTTTTTGTGCATGTGACAAAAGCGAGAGACAGCTGATAGCTTACCCATTTGGCCTTTTCTCTTTTTTGTCTGTTTTTTTTTTTTTTTTTTTTTTTTTTTTTTTTTTTTTTTTTGAATCCATCTCCCTTCATTCGCTGCCTGAACACTTCAAGGAGGCCTTTTTTCTTTGCAGCTGTGCTGACTTTCTCTCTTGCATTTTGCGGGCTAAAAAGCTTCCCTGCTCAAATCATAAGGAGGGAGTGTTAATCTTAAATGTACAGTATAGAACAAAATCATATAATGTGATGGCAGTGCATGAAAAAATTCGTTCTATACCGCACTTACTCAACTCACTTAGGAATCCCAGGTTGCTGCTTTCCTATTGTGCTGATGCCACAATATTCCATTGCATTTTCTTTTTGTTGTCAAAATGTAGGTGGTAGCTGATTGTGGCTAACCATCTTTGAATTGCTTGACTGTTCTTTTGACCTCGATTTGTCCCTTAAGGAAGTCCTGCATGTCTGCTTGAGAAATTAATGACCATGTTCTCTTTCGGGAAGGGAAAATACTTGAATAGCAAAGTAGCAGGATGGACAAAATTTGGCCCTTTTGATTGAACTTAGTATACCAAATTTCAACCTTCTGGGTCTCTCCTACACTGTTTTCCGATATTGAAAAAGTCATCGGTACTTTCGCAAATCTTCAATTTGCTTGGAACTACATTAAATTATTATTCATGTTCGTCAAACTTTTGAATCCAATACCTCAGCTTAGGAACACCATGGAAGGTACATTTTTTTATCCTTATGTAAAAAGTGTCCCCTCGTTGGCTATTATTATCAAAATTGGCTTTATCTTGACGTGTGTTTATTGCAGTTTTAAATTTTGACTGGAAAACTTGCCCTGTTTTGATGCAATGGAAAACTGGCTCTTTTTGATGCGATAAGTAATGCCGTGTATTCTTTTTTTATTCATTCTGGATCAAATGTGAAATTAGGCATTGTCTTGACCTTTCAAGTCAAATTCTAACTCAATTTTGGTCACTTTGGCAAAACCATAATCATCTATGTACATTCATTGGCACAGATGCAAAACTTGTATCACACTAGGGATGTGAAATTTTGCACAAATCTTAGTTAAAATGACTCTAAAATATGTGCAAAGTTTGAGCCAAATCCGCTGAAAAGAAAAAAAAAATATGCAAAGCCCCCCATTTAGGGCAAAAGATGAGACAGCATTGGAAATGTCACGGTTTGTTCAGAAGCACCCAAAGGCAAAGTACTTAAACAGCTCATCTGGCATTCAGTTTTTTGATCATTGCACCTATATCTCGAGACAATTTTGTTGGACAATTTTCGTTACTCTTAAAGTTGAGTGTGTTGTCAATAATTTCAATAATTTCCTATTCCGTCACAGATGTTGGTTGTCTTCAAATCTGCTCCGATTCTGCGTAGGGCTCTGCACGTCAAGCAAGCTCTTCTTCAGCTTTACATTTTGAAATTGTTGAAGATGCAGACCAAATACCTTGGACGACAATGGAGGAAATCAAACATGAGAATCATGAGCTCAATTTACCAGAAAGTCAGGCACCGGCTCAACGATGATTGGGCATATGGCAACGGTAAGGGGCCTCTTGGGCTATTTTCTGCCGCTTTGGCAATGCACTGCACTAGTGAAGTTTATTTGACGCTCAACTGGTCAGAAATATCAAATGTGCCTTGTCTTTTGCCACTACCAAATAACGGCATAAGTTAACATCCTGTGGGATATTCATAGCTGCAGCACAGTCAGAAGCTGTTGAAGGAAGCGGGACACCATTTAACGATCACGCTGTTCAGTCTTCACTCCCTGTTGAACTGAGTTAAACAAAACCTTTGTTGGTAGCAGTTACACAGGTAAAATTGAAACTATAGAGAGGTTAGGGCAGCGTTTATTTGTCGCTGTGCGAACTATCAAAGGCGAAATTGATTTCAAGAAACAAAATTTAACAAAATATCAAAAAACGAAATAACAATATTAAAAACAAAAATTAAAAAAATTAAATTTTGGAAAAAAATTCTTCAAAACAAAATGAATAATGTGAATATTTTTTTATTTTTTTATTGAAAAATATTTAATAAAACAAAATATTATTGAAAACAAAATAGTAAAAAACAAAATAACAAAATGAAAATCGCCAGAAAATCGCCCATTCACAATTGTTGGAACTGCCCTTTAATTGACTGAAATGATAAAGAAATCACAAAAGATGGTTGCAAGGCTGATTTCGTTTTGGCGGAGCCAATTCCTTCTCACCATTTTCAATGTGCTCTGATCTGCCTTATTTGGACGATGGCTACATTCACCCCCCCCCCCGTTGGTCGAAAAAATGCATCTCGGATTTATTTTTCATAGAAATTACTCTGCGCTTTCTCTGTTATGAGGTCCAGATATTTCTCGTTTTTTTTTTCAGCTGCACTTTTCCCTGCTTCCCCACTTTCAGTGGCTCAACATACCTTTCTTGCATTCACTGAACCGTGAACCATCATCCTTCATGGGTCGGCTCTGGCTCCCCACTTTGGTTAAACAGTTAATTGTCTGCCGTTTCCAATCCAACGTTTGGAGATGTGAACTATTTTCTGGTGGATGGAATTCTGACTTCTCAGAATGTACAAACTCTACAGGCACAAAAGTGTAGTGGCGGCAGAATTAATGTGCTCACACATGTGTTTTTCCCATCCAACTGTTGCCTCTGAAACTTTTTTTTTCTTTCTTTTTATTCTTATGCAGGCGGTAGAAATTAAAGCATCAGATTTCAACAAAGCGTGCTAGAGGTATCAGATTTTGACCTCGGTTGCAAAAGGGGATCTTTAATTTCTGCGGCATAAAGTTTTTACCAAAATCTGAACTGTCGCAATTTTTTACATGTGTGAGTACATTAATTCCACCGCCGCTATACACTCGCAAGGTGGTTGCCACATGCATTTTTCACAGGAACTTCAACATTTGGAAATTGTTTTGGTGGTCAGCTTTACCCAATGGAATGCATCATTTTTGATTTTGACTTCTGACATGGGTACCACGCATGGGAAACACAGTTGACAAAATTCAAAATGAAATAAAATAGGCTGCTTCGTAAATGTCGAGCGTGGCGATGTTTCACACCTGGAGACATGGGGCTATATCAAGCACAAGATCAAAGCATACCGCTGGTCACTGTTGCTTGGAGAGTGTCTCAGGCAACCCTTTCTCTGAATTGATGAAGTTAAAAGTTGCGCTTTTTGTGGAGGCTCTGCGGTC
>JASGXE010008550.1:0-18447 GCA_030068105.1 Sinentomon sp. SZTP_YWyxl
AATGGTGAAATTTGGCACATTGACTGAAAAAATCATGCTGAAGGCGATTTCATTTTTTTTCTCCAAGTAGGTGTTTCAGCCGCATATCTTACAAATGATAATTGCCCAACAAACTTTCGCACCTTCAAGGAAATTGTCCCGAAAACCACAAGGGGCCAAAATCACAAAATCCAAGTCTGTCATGGACTTTGGCTTACTTTTCTTAGTAGGATTGACTCTTAGAACAAAAACAGATTAGATGGCCCCACCCATTGCGGGAAAGTAATTAAATTCCAGAGTGATCCCCAAAACAGGGGGGGGGGGTCAATAACTCTGTAACCAGATTAAATAGATTGATAAAATTTTGTAATAGAGGAAGTGGAGACTCCTTTCATAGCGATCTCAATGTGTAACAAAAATATTTCCAATCGGTGCACAAATGGTCGATATAAGGTTTTTGGGGTGGGACACCCCCCTTTGAACCGAGCCTACCAGCGAAGCTCACCACGGAGGGGCGGGGACTTTTTTTTGTCATTTCACTTGCTGTCCTCTGTCACTGTGCAAAATTTCAGCTCATTGGGAATTTTTCCCAACCAAAAACCTAATTATATTCCGCCCTCGAAAAGAAATCTGCAGGATTTTTGGCAATGAAAAATTTCCAGTTTTGAAAAAGTTACGAACAATTTGCAATTGAATTGAGCTCCTACCCGGCAAAAATGTGACAATAACTGCCATTCTGCACTGATTATTGCACTAAAGCACACTCGATGGAAAAAGCATTGTAGCACACTTGATGGAAAAAGCATTATAGCACACATGAAGAAAAAAGCATTAAAGCACACTTGATGGAAAAAGCATGAAAGCACACTTGATGGAAAAAGTATTAAAGCACACTTGATGGAAAAAGCATTAAAGCACAAATGATGGAAAAAGCATTGAAGCACACTTGATGGAAAAATCATAAAAGCACACTTGATGGAAAAAGCATGAAAGCACACTTGATGGAAAAAGCATGAAAGCACACTTGATGGAAAAAGTATTAAAGCACACTTGATGGAAAAAGTATTGAAGCACACTTGATGGAAAAATCATAAAAGCACACTTGATGGAAAAAGCATGAAAGCACACTTGATGGAAAAAGCATTGTAGCACACTTGATGAAAAAAGCATTAAAGCACACTTGATGGAAAAATCATAAAAGCACACTTGATGGAAAAAGCACAAAAGCACACATGATGGAAAAAGCATTAATGCACACTTGATGGAAAAAGCATGAAAGCACACTTGATGGAAAAAGTATTAAAGTACACTTGATGGAAAAAGCATTAAAGCACAAATGATGGAAAAAGCAAAAGCACACTTGATGGAAAAATCATAAAAGCACACTTGATGGAAAAAGCACGAAAGCACACTTGATGGAAAAAGCATTGGGGCACACTTGATGGAAAAAGCATTAAAGCACAAATGATGGAAAAAGCAGAGAAATTGTCAACTTTTTCGAACAAACCGTTCTTGCGTGACGTGAAGATGAGTCAAAAATGGTTGCAAAAATACTTCAGAACTTTGAATAAACGTTTTTACTCGTATTGCAGAGTTCGCAAGGCAGCAAAAATGTCAGTTGCACCTTTTGGCAGGGAGCCTTAAATAAAGAACATTCGCGCCAGTGCAATTCAGATGTTTCCAAAGTACAGCATTCAATTCTTCATTCATCATTGTTTATCGAGCGTTTTGATGCACGATTTTAGTTGAATCACATATCTGTGCGAAGGAAAAATTTGTTTATCCGAGTTTTTAGTTGACGCTGCTGTTTCTGTTTGTTGGGTTCGTAATCATGGTTGTGTTGTTTTGCTTTTCCCCCAAAACACAGGTGCATACATTCCTAGTTTACGTCTGCATAGCATGTGCAGTGTCAATTGCTCTCGAAATGAAGCATCGAAGTTCCGTCATTCCGGCACTTGCACGAGCCGGCTTCACACTTCTTCAAGGTACCTGGTTTTATCAAGTTGGTTTCATCCTCTATCCACCGTACACACCGAAAGTCCCCTGGGATCAGCAGAGTCACCACGATATGATGCTGGTGACGCTGCTGTTTGCCTGGCATCTTGCCGCTGTTACGATATTCCTTCTCGTAGCTGGTATTCTCATCCGGTTGAGTGTGAAACGCTTCGCCGATGTAAGAGAGGCTAAGTATCAGCTACTTAAACCACTGGGCACTAAGGAATCCGATGGTGGAGTCACAATTAACGGTTGTGCTAACGGGCATCGAAAGCACCTCAACCAAAATGGTATTAGCAGAAACGGTTATCCACCGAATGGTCTCATATTGGAACAGCACCTCGACTCAGAATCAGAAGAAGTGTGACTCACATTGTCAGCGTAGGAACAATTGCACATTCTTTGGGGTAAAGCCATTCTGCAATTGGAATCGAGTCATTCTTAAGATAAGTTTAGTTGATAAGCACTCATGTCATGTTTTTAGCATTTAAAAAGATAGACGATTGTTGCTTCTTGTCATGAAAGCCAAAAATTTGTATCTTGTCCTTGTCCAGTGCTAGATTTTTTTATTAACCTTATCGTAAGTGACATAGTATTGTGGTTTCGTAAAATGGACGGGGACTGGGGGGACAAATACGCCTTCCAAAAAGCGAAATGGTTAAACTTCCGAAAACAATGAAAATAATTGAACCACGCCATCACGAATGGGTTGAACCACAGTCCGTTTGTGAAATGAAATAATTTCCGTTTTGCTGTTTTCACTTCGTATTCCTGCTTGAAAAGCCTCCCGAGTGGGGGGTTGGCGAAACTGGTCATGATATCATATGAACATTGTCACCTTGTTTCAATTTGATAATTTTAGCAGTTTTGTCAAGTCACAGAAACAATGAACCCATTGACAGGGACATGCAGTGTTGGTCCCACTGTGGGTCCAATGATTGTTCTCATGACAAATGCAATAACATAAAAATGTTGTGCCAACAAACTAACACTGGTGGGCACATTATCCATTTGTGGCAATAATGTACCCTTAAACCACCATTATTGGCACTCTTTATTGTTTGTGTGACTGTACCTGCTAGCCACATTTCACGAGCAATGACTTTGAAGAATTGTGATCAAGAACGAGATTCTTTTGCATTTCAAGCCTTTTGTGCTTGACTTCAAGTGCAAAAAACTTACAAAATTTCCATATTCGAATAAAAAAATCAGCATCTCTTTATTTTAAATGACGGAACACCACCAGGAAACGGAAGTTGCATGCTTCAAGGACACTTGTTTATCATCTCGAGTGTGTCACCTCATTACCATTAACTTGGAAAGTGTGACCAGAATGGTGTGGAAAGATGTGATGGTTGGGGATTCCAGGAAAGTCAATGCCCTTTCCATCCACTCGTCAATTTCTCATGAGCACCCACCGAAATCCTGGTGGAGGATGGCAAACAAAATAAAGGAGATTCGCTTGGCTCCCGTGCAGTAAAAATACTGTGTTCAAGGCTTTTAAATGATATATTCTAATGCCACCCTTCATTTACAGCAATGCAATGTTTTGGGATGTCCACCAAATTATTGTTGATGGAAATTATTCTTTTGATGAGCAAATTGGAACAAAAACCTCAGGTCATATTTTAGTTTTGTTCCATTTCCACCCCCGTCCCCCTCCAAACCCTGCCCAGTGCCTAAAAATACCTGAAAACGGACTTTTAATAAAAATAAAATCTTTGTGTTTATGACATCTCACCGGTTCAAGTGAGTAAACTAAAATGTGTCCTGATTGTTTGATAATGTGATAATTAGAGGTGTTATCTAACCCTTGTGATGGTAGTCAGTCATTGACTTTTTTCTGTTGTTTCATCAAAATGTGCCTAATATGCAACCAGTTAAATTGTTTTGTTTTTGCTAGTGTACCTAGTCGATGTGCAGACTTTGACTTTGTGCTTTGCCATGTGTGATTGCGAGTGGCCATTTGAGCGATTTTATAGACTGACGGCAGAGTTGTTTTTTATTTTTGTTTCATCTGGAAGTTTTTTTTTTTGAAGTTTCAACTTGAAAATGTTTTTTTTTTTTTGTTTCAACCTGAGGATTTTTTCACCGAATACTGTTTTGTTGGTTTTGCACACCCTTTGCCATTTTAACGGTAGTCATTGGTATTAATTTGGTTTTATCGTTATTGATTTGGTTTTATCGTATCTTTCGGCATTAATTGCAGGAAATGCAGGATTTCAGTTTATTGCCAAAATCATAGCTGTTGTAGTTGTTTTGAAGGACATTCTGACAAGATTGAGCGTCTACTTAACTATGCAAACTGGCCTAAAACGGAAAGCACTCGGCAAAGTGACCCATACATGAAAGGATAGATTGGGAAAGGTTAGGTCAGGCTCAATTTGGTTAGGTCATGTTAGGTAGTTTCAGACCAAATTTGCTCAACCTAATCTAACACAATCTAACCTAACACGTGTGGGTCCGTTTTTATGGGTGTCACCAACAAACAGATATGAAGCACTCAATGCAACGCAAGTCTAGCCAATATTTTGTATTTGTCGCCAAACAGGAAGTCCAGAATCAAGTGTACATACCTTTGCACAGCATATCCTGCATATCTCAACCTGATCAAATGATCCAGGAGCAGTTTTTTTCCCGACACTCACTGAGCTCATTTGACATTCTTCAGGATTTTCTTTCAAAATTCCGCTTGCTTATACCAGGGATAAAAACCGAAGGTTCAATGAAAGAGGGTGCAACATACACGTGAGACAGTTTTATTGGGTCTTCGGGGAATTATGTTATTTGTCCAACACGAATGTGGAGCATGATATTCTTTCGAGAAGGGAATCCAAAAAATGGAATTCCATGTGTTATGATTGTAAAAGAATAAGCAGTCTTGTGCCAGCCATCATCCAAAACCTCTCACACAATGCCGTCTGCAAGTTTGAGAACCATTCATTGTTGAAGGATTGTTAAAAGAGAAACAATCAATGGCCTAGTCACCCTTCCAGAAGAACTGGCTGACTGCAAGAATGCACATTGATTTTGGCACACGACCCATTCTTACTTTGAGTGCATTCCACCCACCTTTATTCTTTCAGTATCCGAGTCGAGATCCTGCACCTCTGGATCAACAAATGCTCTGTTTTATTTCCAATTGCGCAGTCACCAGTTTGGTAATCACAGTACTCGTATCGTCACAAGAATTTTAAAGACTCATTCTGTTGTTTGGCATTTCATCATGGGGTTTGCATGTGTAAGAGCACACAGAGAACTGTCACACAATGTTGCTGTGGGGTGTCTCGAAAGTTCTCGACCAGAGGAATGCATAGTACGCCATGGCTTAGCGCTGCATGGAATTCATAAAACATTCCTCCAGAAGCTAATTTCCCCCAGTTTATGTCTTCCATCATTGCATCTGTTTCTGAATTTGATGATTATGGATCAGTTTACTCGTATTAACAGGTTTAGGCTGGAATTGTCGGAACAGATGTGCTCATTCATTGTGACATTGTTTCTTTCTGCCGCAATAGAAATTGTTGGGAATGCTTTTCCATGAAGCAGCAATTCAAGTTGCTTCGATCGCAGTGTCCAGTTGAAACATGGTCAATTTTGACATCCAGTCAAAAGGAATAATCTCCGAACAAATAACGATGCTTGGGCATGCCTTTGGCAAAAAATCAGCATGGGATTCTTGGGAATCCTAAGCAGAGATACAATATCCCCAGGTTGTGCCAAGCGAACCAAGTGAATAAGTCAAAAGAGGTTGATATCATCATGGCTGGTTGCAGCAAGTTTTTAATTCTGCCGCTTTGTTGTTTTTATCGGCCCTCGAACTTTTGAGACACCCCACGTAAAACAATAAATTTGGCCTTCGCCAAATGTAATGAATGCCTTACCAACATTCTTTCAGATCTTGGTGCAGTTTTTAAAATTACATGTTTTTAACTTCTGTGAGAACATTGACGCCAGTGCAGTTTAGTGTTCCGAGTACAAAATTTTCTGTGCTTATGCAATGTTTCATAGAGATTTTTCATAGTGAAAATGTTAGAAATACTTTTGGTCTTTCTGTCACACTGATTACTCATATCAAAATCTTTTGTCCAGTCCATTCTTGCACACTGATTGCTCGCATCAGGAAGGGATATGAACCAGTCATGGTTTTCAGCTGATCAGTTTGTTGGACCTGACCGAATCTTATGTTAGTCCCCCCCCTTGCTCGTATTTCAGCTGGAAGAAAGAAAACCTTTCCACCCAAAGTTTCGATCTTCCTTCACCTCCAGATTGGAAACTCCAAATGAAATAAACCACTGCTCAGCTAGAAGATCCCAACTCCCAAGTCTTGTTTTCTTCATACATTCAGACCCTGACAAGCGAAACTTACGTCTACAAAGGAGTGGTGAGTGATTTGACTTCGTTTTGCAATACAGGTTTTGTTTACGGGGTCAAAAAATGTCAACAATGCATTGGAGAGATAATTGAAGGTGGTGCATTTCACCATCTCTTGGTGCTTGAAAGGCTGTGGCAGACCCAAACAAAAAAAAAATCACCAAATGGGTGGTGGTGATTTCTCTCGTGCACTTTTACTTCTTTTTGTAGTGGCAAATGAGAAAAGTGAAATTAGCTAAAGTATTTGCATTTTCCGACAGAGATGGTTTTCAGCTTCTATTTGAATGTGAAAGTGTGCGTGGCCGAAATGCAGCCTGACACTCCTCTCGTCTGCAAAATCAACACATCAAGCAGCCACAGAAAACCCTTCAAGATGAACAAAAAACCGGGGCGTTCATCTTTTTAATAGGTCACAGCACAGTAGACATGGGAACGACAAGGTGCTAATGATTTGGGCAATTTTCAAAAAGGCATTGTTGGGTTGCGAATCATGAATGCCAAAAGGTCAGGGGCACAACGAACGAAAATAACAATAATAAAAAATATTCATAAGATCCCACCGATTGTAAGTACATGTAAAAATCGCCCTTTGGAGAGCATCCAAAGAAGGCCTGATGCCAGAAACAAACACTCCCAAGCTCCCATCGAAGGCTGTTCAGGTTCTCTGAAACAAAGACCGGAAATACGCAGCACCATCCACTCCGGAGCAAGACAGCACTTTCGAACATTCTTGTTTGGCGCATCTCATGAGCTTTTCGCTGTTACAAGGACAATTGCCTCAATTGAAATGAGCTCAGTTCGAATGCACTCAGCTCGAAAGCAACTGCACTCAAAAGGTTTTGAAGACAGCAATGCGCAGACAGAAGAAACCCAAAAAGGTGGAATAACTTTTGCTGACAGAAGAGTTTACAACCAACTACTTTGAATTGCATTTGTGACACTTTTCATTTGTGTTTTTCCAGCGATTTGACCGCTTTTTTCAACAATTTGACTGCTTTTTCTTGTTATTTGACGCCATCTTTCACTCTATTGAAATTTCCAAGAAGATTTGACATTTGACTTCGTTCAAATATCCAAGTACAGGGAGCTCCCAGTGATGTTTGCAAACATTTTCGCCTCAATTTATTTTAATTTTTCAGTTAGCATTTGATTTATCCACAGTTATACTGCGTTCAGAGTATTGTCCCGCGTTGAGAAAGGGTCTGCTTTTGCACTTTTTAAATTTTCTAACCTGTTTGGTGCAAACTTTGCACACATTTAGGGGTCACTTTCGCCAAGATTTGCCGTAAATTCACTCCAGCGGTAATTTTGGCAAGAATGGCCAATTGATATCGGAAAAATAGACTAAAACCCTGATCCCCTCAGTGCCAAAACCATCTCGGAGAAAGAGGTCACTAGTTTCACAAAAAAAAAAACAACCAAATTGTGTCAGCTTAATTTTGGTTCTAAACACTTGGATTAATTTTTGAAAGAGCGATGTTTTTGCAAATGAACTAACACTGTGATGCCGCATGGTAGACAGATTTTGACCATTCTAGCCAGCTCGGGAAAGTATTATTTGGCAGTAGGTTCAGTTTAAATCGCTGCATGTCAAAAATCCAAAAGTTGCACATTTTGCTTCCAAATCGTTGAAAACGTCGGAGAAAATGGGATCCCATTCCACGTTTTCATTGTGGGGTTCAAAAAGAACAGCATTCCAGCCAGTGCCAGTAGAGCATTACAAACTCTTTTTTCGGGGTTGTGCATTATAATTCCCACTGAGGACATGATATTATTCAAGATAAATTGGTGTTCCTTCAGGACAGGAAGTTACTGTTTGGGGTTTGCCATTAGTTCCTGTTTATTCTGAGTTACGAGATGTTCTTGCAAATCAACACTGGTCAAAAGTTTTTGAATTCCACTGTCAGTTAAATTTAGATTACAACCTGAACTACAAAAGCTAGAGCAAAGAAATTAAGAGGACAATCATTTAAAGATGTAGGGTGATCAAAAATTAAAAACCCTGGTCTACTTGCCTGATCCATTGGGACCGGCTTTTTTGCCCGCCGAGTTCCAGCTAATGTCTTTTTTCTCCCTCAAATTCTAGGTCTTCTAGGCTGGCTTTTCCTTTAGGCTGGGTGTTTTGTTCGCCATGGCATCAAGCTCAACCAGCTCAATGCAGCAAATTGAGCACAGAGCAGTGTTCTAAGGCGAACTTGTGAGGATTTCCGAGGAGCTTCTGCAACGTGCTGAGGCTGATTTGGAGGGTTTCTTCCAGCGTTTGGTGACTATGGATGAATGTTGGGTGCATTGCTACGACCCAGAGTCAAAACAGGCCAGCATGGAGTGGAGAAAGCGAGGATCACCACCCCCACGGAAGTTCAAAGTTGTGCCTTCAGCAGGGAAGGTGATGCTGTCCGTGTTTTGGAATAGCAAAGGCGTGATTCTGGTTGACTTCATGGAACATGGGAAAACTATTACTGGAGGATACTACGCTGAGTTAGTTACTGGAGTAGCTGAACACCCAGATTGTGAGGAAGTGGCCTCAAAAGGTCAAATCAGGAGTGGTCCTGCTGCACGACAATGCCCCTGCACATTCCAGCAAAGTTGCAGCAACGAAGGCAGCACAACTTGGGTTTGAAACCTTGGACCATCCCTCATATTCTCCAGATCTGGCACCGTCAGACGGAAGTGACTAAAACGCTGAACCTGCTTGTCCTGCTGGTAATGGCCAGGTAAGGGTTAGGTTAGGGTGAGATGAGGTTAGTTTAGGTTAGGATAACGTAATCTAACAATAACCTAACCTATTTGACCATTACCAGCAGGACAAGCAGGTTTCCAGCAGGACAAGCAGGTTCAGCGTTTTAGTCACATCCCCGTCAGACTTCTTCTTGTTCCCCCAGATGAAGTCCCATCTGCGTGGTACTCATTTCATCGAATGAGGACCTGAAAACAGCTGTCACAGAGTGGCTGGATACCCAAACAGAGGGCTTCTTCAATGACGGTATCAAAATGCTGACCCGGAGGTGGCAGAAGTGCAAGATTTTGCATGGAGATTCATTGAGAAGGATTAAGCTTGGTACAAAAAATAAGCTTCACATCCAAACTGGAAATAGGCCAGGGTTTTTAATTTTTGATATCCCCTCGTAGTTCACACACACCCAAAATATCAATCGCATACACCTGCTGTAAATGGGTCAGGGTCAAAACTTTTTGACTTACCTTCGAAAGTTAGAGAAATTCTAACAAATCAACACTAATGCCCAGTTGCACCAACTAGGATCAAGCACTGATCTCGGATCAAACACTGATCAGAGATCAAGCATAGGGTTTTAACATTGCCTGATCCAGGATCAGAGCTTGATCCGAGATCAAAGCTTGATCCACGTTGGTGCAACCGGACATAACTTAGTTTACGGGAAATTTTTCCTTTTTTGAAAATGATTGTTTAGACATTCCAACACATTTTACTCGGGTGAGTGATCAAAAAAGCCCCAGAGAAAATGGTAAGAAAATGCCAGTTTGATCCACAATCAAGTAAGACTGAGGCTGGAGAGATCTGCATTGGGTATCTGTAAAACCAGTGACTGTAAGTTTGCAAGTATTAAAAAATCGAAATTCCAAATGAGTAGATATGGTTAACACCTAAATTACTGGTTTTAACCAGTAGAAAAAACTTTCTTGCCACAGAAGAGAAATTGTGCCATCGCTAAACTATCATACAAGTCTCAGAGCCCACGATTTAACAAAAACATTGGAATTTTATGCACTGAAATAAAATTGATTGTACAAACCATGGCTCCTGGGTTGGTTGCAAAAGTCAAATCTAATCCAACCTTAAACTTGCCCCTTCTGTTTTCTATTTCTTTTGGTAAAAAAATTTTCCCCTTGCTCCTTCTGAAATTTCCCTTCTGTCCGGTCACTTCAAACCAGAGTACATTGATAAAAATTACAAAAATGGCCATTTTCTCATTTTTCATGGTTTGCCCTCTCTCTTCCATGCATTCAGAAGAATTGTACTGTCTTTGAGAGCACAGTATTTCAGAACAACTGGACTTGGGCTTGGAGGTTCATCATGTCCACATGGGTGGAAGTGTGCCCCATAAACCAAATACGCATACATTTTCACAGAAAATGGTTTTCAATTCAAAGCCTTTGATTTTTGTGAACTTCTGCCATTATTTGTACTTCTTTACATCATTTCTATTCTTGTTTCTGCTGCAAGGGTCAAAGAAATATCTTCAGGCTCCTTTAATGTTTTTTTTTGTTTTCTTTCGAGCCTGTCTGTTTTTCACAAACATTTTGCATTGTTGCAGTCTAAAACTGAAATACATTAAGTAAAATGCAGTTCTTGAAACTCTTTAAATGTTTTTGCACTTTCTTTAGCACGACGAGACGACATAGTGCACGGAATTTGTTCCAATAACAATTCCCAAATGAGAATATCTCATTTGCAGGTGGATGCAGCCTGAAAGGCCTTTTCCTTCACAAGGCCTTTTGTCAAATCAATCCCCGTTGCAAGTCAGGGAACAAACGAGCAAGCACACTGCCAAAAGACGGTTTCGGGTTTCCTCAACAATATTGAACCATCCTACAGAAAAACAACATAGAACATAATACCTTTTACATAAAACAATATAATCCCAATGGTTTGTTCAAGCTAAATTTGGATATTATAAAGTGAATATTTTTGCTGCTCAAGGTCCCAATTGAAAAGAATTTGCAACCAAACAACTTAAGAATCCGTTGGACGACCTCTTGGAACTTTCGAAAATGAGGGCTATTTCATATTTGCACATGTTATTTTATGACATGGTTACAGTTCAAATTCCACAATGGGCCATGAAAGCTATTCATTAGAACAGTTTTCACAAATATGTGCAGTGGTTTGAACCTGAAATTCAACATGTTATGTACAATCTTCGTACCAAGGAATAAAAAATTGAATGAAGAAGCGGAAAAAATTTATTTTAAATTTCGACTAAAAGGGGAAAACGAAATCAGACCAAACAGAGTCGTCCATTCTAAATTTTGCCACTCAAATTCTGCAACTTTAATAACATCATTTTGAATGCTCTAGCACCATGATATTTGTCATTGAAAAGTTTGATGGGATTGGGAAGGATGCGTATTGGGAATGGGTGGTCCTGTGGACTGCCCCTTGTGTGTCAAGTGTAGGGCACGGACCCATGGGGAAGTTGAGGGGGGGTACCTCGACCTTCGAGAATGAACTTTTTTGTTTCCCAACCGATTTTGATGAACTTTGTGGAGATGTTTATTGCAATGAGAGTGGTTTCTGTGCAAAATGTCAGTGTTCAGTCAAAATTTCAGTTGGTTCTCTCACAATGAGCAATTTAGTTACAATAACTAACGAACCTTTTCAGCAACAGTTCTCAATGAAGACATAGAAAATAAGCTGATCATGGGTCGAAACAACTCAAACTTTCCTTAAAATTTGGCTTACAGAGCCGGAATTGCAATATTTTCACTGGTTTGTCCATAATTTCTATTTATTCCTCTACGTGACACACTTTGCGGTATTTTAGTGGTATTTTTGAAAAACGTGGCGACATGACAGTTAAGTGGAAGAAAAACCAAATTCCGACTCTGTACGCCAAATTTCCCAGCTTTTTTTACACAATCATGCCAATTTTCACCTTTATGACATGCAAAATGGCTAAGATCTAGTTTCAAAAAGTTATTCGAAGGTCTAAGCAGAAAGCAACGAAAATACATTTGAAACCTCCGTTGAAGCAACAACAAGAACAGAGATGCCTTCGATTTAAACAAAATTGTGAAAGAACCAAGAAAACACAAATTGTTTGAAAATTATGAAAGTTATTTCAGTCTACAAGGCCGATCAAAAATCTCAAAAATCTCAACAAAAAAAAAACGATTTTTGCACAAAATACCACTTTTCCGATGGTAACGTGTTATCCCCCCTTTTGGGTAAACACTTTCAAATCATTGCAGGCCCTCAAGAAAAGAGTTGCATCGTTGTTGGAGAGTGCAGGATGTGGCTGTTGTGTCCACATATCATGAACGAATGGGGAAAGGAATCAAATTTCTGGAATGTGGAAAATGTGCTGGAAGCTTTTGATGTGATTCAAATACCAACCCATTCGTACTTCAAGAAAAGGCTGATTTAGCAAACAGAAAGAAACTTTATTTGAATTACAAAGTGATAGGAAGTCAGGATGGCATGGGAAAAGAGAAATATGACTTCAAAATTGTTCTCCTGTGTCTCGGAAAGATTTCACGTAACCAGCATTGGTGAGTCGCCATGATTTCCGTTTGAATCGCCTGCAAGAAAAACATAAATTATTGCAAAAAGCATTTAAGTCGCCAGACTACTAAGAAACGGACCACCTGTATGTGCCGGCCACCAGGTCTTGTTAAATCTCTGAAGCAGAGTTCCAACTACGGTTCACGTTATCCTTAATTGATCATAGCAATCCAAGTCTGTTGCCATTCTTTTCACCCAGTGCCACAAAATCCACAGAAAGGACAACTTCAGCTCTTTACTTGCAGGGAGGAGGAATCCCTACATGCAACAGGACCATTGAATCCCATTTGTAATGGCTCTGGTGTCTGCAGCCAGACAGAGAGAGACCTTTTTCCCTGACTTTTCCAGGTTTTCCAGACGGAAATTCCAAAAATTCCAGACATTGAGTTCTCATTGCCCATCATCTACCTGTCAGCATATTAAAAGGCTAGTTTGAAGAGAACCTGGAACAACAAGACCTACAACTTGACTTCGCTTGACCCCAAGTGTGGGCAAACCTTGCATAACAATACAAAAAAGAAAAAAGGTGAAAATCCAGGAAAGCTCTGACTTGACTTGGAGAAAGAGAAATTTTCAAAAAATTCTCCAACTTTGCAGAGAACTTTCACAAATTCCCTGACTTTTCCAGAATGGTAAAATTCCCTGGCAATTCCAGGTTTTCTAGGTCTGCAGACACCCTGTGAAGTTGGCAACCAACAAGCACGTCTTTCACATCTTCCACATTCGATAACGGGAAGTCACCGCAATTGGCATGCATGCAAACCCGGTTGAAATTTGATCTTGTGAGGGTGGTATTTCAACCAAAGCTGAATTATCAATACATTTTTGTCGAAAGCATAACTTCGATTGCCACCTCTAGTTTTCACACTCTTGACTTCTTTTTACCAAGGATTTCATAACTGCTCTCAAGCTGAAGTTGCTAAATGGAGGTCAAATTCAGAGGAAAGTTATATAGTCCCATAAGTGCTGTTGTTTTTTCGAAGTTGTTCTATCACTTTTTTAACAATGCTTTACGAGTGATGAGATGTCAAAGATAAAAATGGTTAAAACATTTTTATGAACTTTCTAAAATAGGTCTCCTAGAATGATGCATGGAGTTATGGACCATTTGAAAAGAGATGGTACCGCATGCCAGCGAGTTAAAAATAAATTTCAGACGATGTTGAACCATGGTTGAAAAGTGACAGCAAAATTTTAAAGCATACCAGAACCAGACAAAATCAACACACTCCTCACCAACCCCCTGATAGATAAGACATGAAACTGGGGAAAGCCGAAGGTGCCAAACACCTGGAAATGGTTAATTCGGCTCTGCATAATGGCATTACAGGGCAGTGTAAAGTACACAAAGTCTGGACAGGGTGACTGAAAATCTGCACCAAACTTGAGAGGAATGACTTGAAGCAAAGAAGAAGTGTCCGTTGAAATTGCATACAATGACAAAATTATTTATTCGTCCGACTGCTTGCGCATGAGTTCTGTGAAAATCACAAAGTTTTGGCTGTTTTGGTAATAAAAATCACGCCTCCATGGTTACTGGCAGGAACTGCTAAAACCACATTGAAAAAAAAATTAAAATCCTGCAGTGGGTAAAATACCCAATGGTGGTATGTGGCAGAAATTCTGAAGAGTGGTTCCTGAAGGAATTTACACACCTCGAAGTTTGTAAATTTTCAGCAACACCGGTTCACAAGTTCCAACCGAAGCGGGGAGCAATACAAAAGAATAAAAAAACTAGGCATCAACATCCGAAACACCCACAATGAACACAATCTATCTATCTACACAGTTCGGAGAAACGCAAAACTGACACCAAGTCACCAACCTTTGCTGAGCTCATGGAACATGAACTGATCTTGGTGTTCCTTGAGAAATTGCTCTGAGCGTGCCTCGTCCAAGAACAAGCTATAGACTCGTTTGATGTCATCTATGCTAACCTAGCAGATCAGATCAGAGAGAAAAGGAGACATCGAGAAGTATAACTTCCAAACAACCAAATGCACAAACATAGTCAAGTTTGAGAATAAAAATTAGCAAACCCAGGCAACATTTTTTGTCCAAACATGTGTACCTAAGACCCCTGACATTAGCTGATAATGGCAAAATCAACAATTAATCACAGGATTTTTTTGAGTCTCCCCGAATTGAAGTTTGATCCGTTTTTTGGTCCAAGGGTTATTTGTCAGACCGGTGACTGTGTAACAAGAATTTGTATTAGTCCTCAGGCAAGCTATGTTCAAAATACGGTTTAACAACTAACTGTCTCAGCAGATTGACATACAGAATAAATACTTCTCAACGTGCAAAAAGGAATGAAATATCATTTTTTGTGGCGAAACATCATTTCCGATGTCGATTCAAATTCAGGCTTCAAGGATTTGGGTAATGGATTTGGGTAAGGTATCGTAAGGGTTAAAAAAAATTAGAGCTGCTTGATTTAAAACGTTCTTGTACCATCCTTCCCAACAGCTTTCATCAGTTTGCAAAATTTTTGAAACAGACAATTTTAAAGTCTATCCAATTTTGAGCACAAAATATTTTCAGAATTATTGCTCTGACTGTCTGAACATAGAAGAATTTATTTTGGTGTCATGCAATATGATCACAGGATTTATACAAAATGGTGGCGGGTGAAAGGAAATCAGAGGTTGGATAAAGTCTCCATGTCTATTGATCAGGCTAGCACCATTTACGATATCTGTGAGACAATCTGCATTTTAGGCTCCATCTATCGAATTCCTCTCTCATGGTAATCTGCCAATGTGACCTAAAAGCTCTCTCTTGCTGTATCACAATGCAAAAAAAATTCAGCCTAGTTAGCAGAAATTTGCAGATTTGCTAAAAATTGATGCCATCAGAATATTAAAATTATTTCACGCATTAAATGGCATAAAAGAAAAGATAAAAAACGACAATAAAAAAATAACCTCGGTTGCTTTTCGTCTCTTTGCAACCAAATTGGATGTTGTGATGAGTTGGATGGCATATCTCAAGCTGGTATCCATTGCTATCCTGGTTAGCACTGAAAGGGCATCGTCCGTTAGATCACAGTCTTCCTCCTCACAACGTATCTTCAGGATCTGCTTCAGTTCACTCTCCTCGTAGGGTGTTGTAGGAATGATGATGGCCCTATCGAGGAGATCTAGGGGAATGCCGTGTGGAGACTTGTAGTTGGTGCCACGGATTGTAGTGATGCCACGGTTTGTTGCCATCACAACGACAGGAGCCATGTCATTTTCGAGGGCACGGTTCAGGAAGGAGAAGCACTCGATGTCGAGCATGTGAACCTGAAATGCCAATCTTGGTCAATGGTCATGGTGGCATGAGCAAATTATCCGATTGATGTGAAAACTTTTGTTCCTTACAGTCTGATAATTAAGATCCTTCGCTTTGATCACGCTCTTTGATTACATGCTAAATTAATTAAGATTTCATAACCTTCATTTTATCACTCTTTGATTTCATACTAACAATGTCAGTAATTTTTTTTCATCATCAAAAGCCACAAACTTTGCAGTTTGTTTTTCCCATTCTAATAATTTATTTTTCCCATTCTAATAATTTAGCCACTCGCCTAGTCCTACTAAACGTTCTAGTGAGAAAAATACAGAATTGTAAATGCTGACATTTCTTACATGAGAAACCTCCAATAACATGAAACAAAAACAACAATAATTGATGCTCATGAGAATCAAATAAGCACCATAGTCGCAGATGTTGTGTCATTGTCAAACATATGTTGTGTCATTTGCTCTATCCACACATCTTCAAGTTCAAAATAATTTGTTGCTTCTTCTGTCTTGACACACCCTGATAATATCAAGTAGCTTGGTGTTCATTTCAACCCTGCCCCAGAAAAAAAGCGGCATCAACCCAACAAATTTCTTATCCAGCATTTTCTCAAGATTCCAGAAAGGTTTTCAAATGACCAGTTGAAATTTTCCAATGTTTTCATTTTCAACTCTTGCAAACAGAACTGATGATGGGTCAAAGGAAAAGATGAGGAAGATGAAAAAATACAGCAAGCATGCATTAAATTGGGAATGCGTTGAGGAAAAAAAAATAAATGTGTTTCAGCCCTGCCAGTGCTTCTTTCCTCTTGATTCAGTCCCCAGGAAATAGTACAAAACATACAAACCTCATCAATAAACAACACTCCGGGTATAAGTTCTGCCTTGCCTTCTTCCCTCCACTCAGCAATTTTGGAGTTTATCTGTTCTCGTATTTCAGCCTTTATTTCACCGGTGTCTCCTGTAAAAGCAAATTTAAAATCATCAAAATTACAAAAGCAACAAAAATGAGGCAAACACGATGTGATATTTTGGATAGGTTGTTTTCTGCTTTGCGCATGAGGATCGGCAAGGCTGGAAAAATACAAAAATGCACCATAACAAAATTCCCATCAATGTTGCAATCATCAAAAGAGATGCATGCTTCCATGGGATGAAAAGCAGAATTCAAAGTTCAGAAACACACAATTGCATCGTTCAAAAACATTCGCCAATTTCAAGCTCACCTGAAAACAAAGCAAGGAACCCCTGGGTCCTGCTGTTGATGACGTCAATTTCGTGCAAGGTCACCGTGTGAACGACTTCCTTCCTTTTCTGCAGTTCCCCTTCTGGACACTGGACAAAGCGTGTTTGCGGCCCAGTCGCATCGTAATCCCTTGCTCTTGTAAACGATCTTCCAAGTTTCGTTATCTTGCCAGTTGCCTTGTCAATTGTGATGATATCACCAGCTTGAACCTAAAGGATGAATGAAACCAAGTCCTACATCTCGCCTCAAATGAAATCTTCACACACCTCAAATAAAAATAAAATGTTCAACGTTCAAGCTCTGTGGCAAAATTGTGCACCCATGCCAAAAAGCATCCATAAGAAATTGCTGGCAATTGACCTTGAAATCAGACAATTAATCAAACAAAATTGAATTGAAATTCAAGACCAAGGGATAAGCTCAGCCTCAAACAGAGATTAGAAAAAAACAACCCTTAAGGATATCTCCAAATAAAAAAAACGAAAAACAGCAATGACACATATGTTTGCCATTTGCTGATTGCAACACTGAATAGTTTTACTTTTCGTTTTTTTTTTCTGTTTCAGGAATATCAAAATTTCACTGCTCGCTCCAATGATTTGAAACCCAAGAAGCGACAAACAGCCACCTTGCTTGCCTGGGCAAGCTCTTAGCTGTACGACAAGAAAAATTAACAGCAGTGAATAAACACAGAAATACCACCCATGATGAAAGAGCAAACCCTTTCTTTTGTAAGCGATTCGATCATCTTGTTTCCGAGGTCATATATCGTTTCCATGTCCGTTGTCTTCAGTGTCAATTTGCCCACTTTTGCACCAGTCCCTGTTATCGGTCTGTCGATCTGAATTTCAACCACCTCACCCTCAATTATTTCAGTTTCCTCCCTGAAAGGAATGGATGACAACATTTAGAAGGCAGATTTCAGATTAGGAAAGGCAGGGAAAATGAACAGCTCAAAGTTGAAACATATATGAGTACACATAGTCGTATTAGCAGATCCCGACAGATCCACACAAAAGGACAAAATATGATAAACATGAGCGATAAACATCAGTCAGCTGTCAAAAAAGCTTGAACAACTCGTCATTTCTATGAGATATGGATAAGAAACAGCAAAGAAATACCAAAAGTCTATGCCAAGTATGGCATAACATGAAACAACTTAACAGTACATAGGATACAGGCGACCAAAATCATCAAACAGTTAACCAATTGCCTCTTGTTTCCCATTTTGGCCACAAAATGAATGTTCCAGAAAAATAAATAATGTTACAAGCATTATCATCCAATTTCAACTG
>JASGXE010008551.1:0-18061 GCA_030068105.1 Sinentomon sp. SZTP_YWyxl
AAAACCAGCGAACTCTTGCGGGAAAACCCGCGATCTGTCAACACTGGACGGGGAATCGAAATGCGGTCCACCTGGGTGGGAGTCGAGTGCGCGAACAACTGCGCTGCGCTGCGAGGTTCGGACGATCTGAGCGCAAAAGTCTCGTCACTCACCACCAGACCTCCGAGAGGCCATGGGGGTTTGTCCAGTTTTTTTTCGTCGTGAAACTCGAAAGCGAATTTCCTTCCACAAGTCAAACTTGAGCCAAATTGTTCCTGTGAATGTCGCGAAGAAAAAAAAAGAAGCAGTGTCCGCTTCAAACTTCTCGACAGCAGTGGCGCAAGAAACGACGCAAATGAAGCCAAAAGTCACACTTTTTCAAAACACGCAAAAATCAAAATTTTTCAATTTTTCAGACTCCTCGCACGGGCGACTGCAATTTGAACTTGCACAGTTGAATGGCAATCAGAAAGAAATCAGCAATGGACGTTGAAAAGATGTTCGCAATTGATGGTGTGTGGGTGTTCATCGAGCGCCAAAAACAAAAAGTCAAAGGAGGAAAGGAACGCTTGAGGTTGAACAACGAATGCGAAAGGAACAAGCAACGCGCGCAACCAAACACCCCGCCAAAACACCACACTTCGGCCATTCCTGATGCGAATGCATGCAATTGCCGCACGGACAAAACGGTCGCCCACGATCACTCCATTCCATGCTGCGGGAGTGCGGCAAGCAGAGAGCATGAGAAAAAGAGAGAGCAGCAACTGTTCTGCATCCCCAACCAATGCACCGTCCACAGCATGCCAAAAAGACAAACATGGGTGCGGGGTGGCTTCGTGGCTGCTGTGGCTGTGTGGCTGCTGGCGATGGGTTGAGGATGGGGACTGCGAAGAATTCGAAAGAAATCTGTCATTTTACAGAGACAACGAGAATGAAAGCGGCGAAATCTCGGGACAAAATCTGTCAAATTACAGAAACTGTCCGTTGCAGAGTGAAAACACAAGAGTTTCTGTGAAGAAACCGAATGTTCTGTTTCTGGGGTCTGTGAAAACACAGAGACTTTTTACAGTGCATGTTAGCGTACTTTTGTGGATGTTTGTACAGCTAAGAAATCTGGGAAAACGACAGCGAAAAACATGGCCTCGGAGTCGGCCGTGCCAGAGAGAACGTTGGCTATCCCTGCAAATGTGTGTTGGCCTCTTGCTTTGAACATCGACAGACAGTGCGCTTTTTTGTGTTCTGAATTTTTCCGCTTGAAACAAATACTGCAAGCACAGGTGAAACCAACGAGAATCGATAAATGAAGAGTGACCGGCGGGCGGGGCCTCACCACTTCGAAATGCAGACATTGGAGGACTTGGCCCTAACCACCTATTGGTGGGCACGGAATGAGTTTTTCGATGAGTTTCAATAGTTGCAAACACCGTTTCAAAAATCGCACTACAATGCCAAGTTTTCAACCGATCAAGGCAATCATCACTTCACTTGATAGCTAAGGAAACGCGGAATGCGCTCAATCGAATTATTTCCATGAATTTGCAGGCAAATGTGTGTAGCCATAACAGGCAAAGAAGTGCACCTTTAAAATATTGCATATTTTAATGTTCCTTGTCAACAGAGTGAGCTGTTCTGTTATTCAAATTTTTCTGCTGTAAGGTGTGATCGAGCTGTGAGAAAGTTGTAGGTAAATGTATTTTCTTTCGATCGACATCAAAATCACCCGTTTTGATGACTATTGAGCCCGACAATCTCTTGCTGAAATATGCGAAAGTTCTCCAAATTTGAAGCAAAATGCGCGTCCATGCAACATTGCACGGTCTTTGGATGAATATCTTTCCATTGCATTGACAACTCAGTTGTCGAAAATTTCGAGGAATCTTTGCACTTTTAGGGACACCGAAAACGTCAAAATCGGCCCATCCATTTTGGTTTTGTAATCGATTTTCGACATTGCAAAAAACGTTTACTTATTTGCGTTACATTACGCACTTCTTCCTTCTGCCAACCAAGGGGCGAACCCATCCACCAGACTGTTGATACAAGCTGCTTCGTCCATTATCTCTCCACTTAAACACATCGTTGGTATTGACAGATACCTGACAAAAAGGCTGCAACACGCAACACACACGGCTGAGACGAATGGTTTTGTTTTTCGTTCGCGGTGCGCACGCAGCTGCGCGGTTCCGATCAGAGGCAGTTACGATGCAAGGCATGTCTAAAACACAACAGGTAGAGCCACTGCGATTTCCAATGCTCGATTTGTCGCTTTTTTGGAAGAGCTATGCCCCGCCCGAAGGTAGGCCTTAAGCGATTGCGCTGTAATTTCATTTTTGGAAATGGCTCGGCCACGAGGAAATAAGAAACAGCACGCCTGACGCATTTTGGATTTATTCGTCCGTGAATATCAGCTCAACGCCGACGATCTTCCTCTTTGCGTCGGCAGGGCTGCTCACAATCTTTAGCATGCGGGTTTACTGCGGTCCTCAGCTTCGCCTTGCAAGTGTCGTTAGACCAGATTTCTTAGCTGTACATACATAGAGCGTGTTTCATCTTGTGTTGTTAGCGTGCACAGCAGTTTTGCATATCCAGACACACGCAGGTGATCAACTGTGGACCTTTTCTTGAACATGAACGGAAACCTTCTTTCTGCGTCAGCTTAAACGTTTTCTTCGTTGGACATAACCGACAACGAGAGAAACATCACGCAAACCGGGAGTCGTAACAGTTCATTCCGGTAGGGTCCATTTAAAAGGATTGACTTTTGAATCATTGAAGGTCACCTCAAATCTAAAAAGTTAAACGTGAGGAGAAAAGCAGTATTACCGTTATATTACAAGATATTGCGTTTAGGATTCCGCAGGTATAATGGTAGACTGTGGCATATTTTGCTGAAGCTTGACGCTTCTTAATTCTGCTGTCCAAAAGCGGCTTATTTACGAAGAGGAGTCCGATTTAAAGCTTTGTTTCATCATACAAAAACGGCAGGCTATCTGGAATAATCGCAACATGCCTACAGCTAAAGCTCTCTAAATTCCTTGCTTTATAAACAAACGCAAAAGGAACATGGGCTGCGGACTGCGGCTGCTCAAACGACCACATGATTTACCACCCACATTGTGAACCATTTGCTCAAACGTCTGCTGCCCATCAATTCTGAAAACGAATCACCGATTTAAAATCCACGTATTCATGAAACGTTGGTCGGAGTGTATGCATATGATTACGCAGAATGATGCCACTGGGATCGAAAATGTGTTTTTCGTCTGTGAATAGGGCGAAGAGCGAAATGTGGAATGGGGCGAATAGGTATAAAGTTATTGGTTCCCGTTTGATTTCACATATGTTTGACATGAGAAAACAAGCACCTGCCCCGTCAGTTCAGCATTTAATGATGGTGGTGAAATCGCGTTTCATAATTGAAGTTTCAGAAATACTGAACAGACTGCAACTACTTTGCAACTGATTCCAGGCATCAAAGAGAGTCTTCAGGCTGACAACTCGAGTGTCTGTAAAATATTCGTGAAGGAGATTTGTTAAACTTCGTTTGAGGAAAGGGCCACGAACAAATTTTAAGCGTACAGATAAGATAAATAATCTGTTCTCGGATGTCCCTTTCAGTTCCTTTTCTCTGTGGAGTTCATTTCGAAGGATCACTTCAAATACCGTTGTTTTGCCATTGCACATTTTCATTTCCCGTTTCTTTCCTTGCAGTCCGCCGCGGTCAAAAATGTGTGTCGCATTTCCGCTGTTTTGGCATTGCAAACTTAAAGTTCCCTTCTCATTTCTCGCAGACTGCTGCTGCGGTCAGGAAGACGGATCGCATTTCCGCTGTTCTAGCATTGCACATTTTAGTTTGCCGTTTCTTTACTTGCAGTCCGCTGCGGTCAGAAAGGGTCATCAGAGGTCGCATTTCCGCTGTTTTGGCATCGCAAATTTTGTGTTCTCTTTTCTATTTTTGCAGACTGCTGCGGTCAGAAAGACAGATCGCATTTCCGCTGTTCTGGCATTGCACATTTTAGTTTGCCTTTTCTTTTATTTTTATTGCACTCTGCAGCGGTCAGAAAGGTGGGTCGCGTTTCAGCTGTTTTGGCATCGCAAATTTTATGTTCCCTTTTCTTTTCTTGCAGACTGTTGTGGTCAGGAAGACGGATCGCATTTCCGCCGTTTTTTGGCATTGCACATTTTAGCTTGTGTTTTCTTTTCTTGCAGCCTGCTGCGGTCAGAAAGGTGGGTCGCATTTCAGCTTACGTTTTGGCATCGCAAATTTTATGTTCCTTTTTCTTTTCTTGCAGACTTGCTGTGGTCAGGAGGACGGATCACATTTCCGCTGTTTTTTGGCATTGCACATTTTAGTTTGCTTTTTCTTTTCTTGCAGTCTGCTGCGGTCAGAAAGGTGGGTTGCATTTCAGCTGTTTTGGCATCGCAAATTTTATGGTCCCTTTTCTTTTCTTGCAGACTTGCTGTTGTCAGGAATACGGATCGCATTGCAGCTGTTTTGGCATCGCAAATTTTATGTTTCCTTTTCTTTTCTTGCAGAATTGCTGTGGTGAGGAAGACGGATCGCATTTCCGCTGTTTTTGGTATTGCACATTATAGTTTGCTTTTTCTTTTCTTGCTGTCTACTGCGGTCAGAAAGGTGGGTTGCATTTCAGCTGTTTTGGCATCGCAAATTTTATGGTCCCTTTTCTTTTCTTGCAGACTTGCTGTTGTCAGGAATACGGATCGCATTGCAGCTGTTTTGGCATCGCAAATTTTATGTTTCCTTTTCTTTTCTTGCAGACTTGCTGTGGTGAGGAAGACGGATCGCATTTCCGCTGTTTTTGGCATTGCACATTATAGTTTGCTTTTTCCTTTCTTGCTGTCTGCTGCGGTCAGAATGGTGGGTCGCATTTCAGCTGTTTTGGCATCGCAAATTTTATGTTCCTTTTTCTTTTCTTGCAGACTTGCTGCGGTCAGGAAGACTGATCGTATTCGTGCGCGCACCGCCACATGTTCGCCACGTGCCGTTTGCAGCTCAATTGTCCCATTCAAGAAAAGCAAGTTTTTCCGATCCCCAAAATCCAACATCCTCGTTGGCACTTCATGGAGTGAAAGTGAAACTCAAAAGTTTGAATTGCTTTCTCTGTAGAAAATCGTATTAAGGCAATTAATATCTCGAGCTGCCTTTTGTTCTTTTAATGGCTATGCAGACTTCTGGGATGCGGTTTTTCTATCACAGATTTCTCATAAACAAGGTACCTATTATGCCCAGTTCCACTAACGTGGATCAAGCTTTGATCTCGAATCAAACTCTGATCCTGGATCAGGCAATGTTAAAATCCTAGGCATGATCTCGGATCAGTTTTAATTCGAGATCAAACCTTGCTAATTGTTGATGCAACTATGGGTGTTGGGGATGATGATATCAGCGGGGTTATCTCTTTGCCAAAATAGACATGGTTCTTTGTCTTGAATGCAATAAGAGGAATGAAGGGCAACACTCAAATGGTGTTTCGTCAAACGGCTGCTGTTCTAACGCCAAACAGAAAGAACAGGCAGGTAAGCCCGCAGTCGTAAAAAACGACCAAAATGCGAATATTTTGGTTCACCATGTCTCCCGCATAGCAAAGAGTGATTGGCAAGCAGATGCATGGAAAGGAAAATACCCTGCAAAGGGCTTCGCCTGGCAAGCACTTCGAACAGCTCACGTCGCAATCGAAAACGCCGCCGATGGCGCTTTCTGACGAGCGACCAAATTTGATTTGATGGTCTGTGTGCGACAAAAATATAGGGTGCGTCAGAAAGATGCGGTCATTCAGAAGGACGTATAATCATCGTGTTCAAGTCATTGGTTTATAGTTATGCCCTGTAATATTCTCTACCCTCAAGAATATGGTATTTGAATTCATGAATTTCTTTGGTTCAACACCAGTAGTCACCCATCTCCTGAGAATTTATTTTGAAAAAAAAAAAACCGGAAAATATGAGTGATGGTTCTGTTTTGAAAACAATTTCTCCAACACCCTGTGATTTTGCAAAGGTTGAGTTTCAGCAATCGGATCCGCCTCGTTTACCTCGCCCAGCCCTCTTTCAATCAATAATTAACCGGTCAGATTTCAAAGGAGGTCTTTCTCATAAACGTTCTGAAATGCCGAAGCGCAAATGTCAAATATCAAAGAATCCCTTAATTCTGTGAAATTCTTGACAACAAGCTAGTAGAGGCCATCAATGGAATTGCAAAGTTTGTGTCAATAGGAGAGAGGGAGAGAGAAATGCTCCGGGAGAGAGAGGGAGAGAAATGGAGAGAGAGGGAGGGAGAGAGAGAGGGAGAGAGAGAGGGAGAGAGAGAGGGAGAGAGAGGGATACAGGGAGAGAGAAAGATACAGAGAAAGCGTTGGAGAAAGAGAGGGAAGGATAGAATCACGAACTAATGGGGACAAGCGTATCAACAAAGAAGTAATGTGTCAATGCGAAAGTTTAGCTTTTTCAAACGCGAGCGTTAAAAAGATAACGAAATTCATTAAAATAAATGTGGAGCGTGAAATTTCACGACATTGTTAGGGTAGACCTTTTTGACTGCTTGGAAAATCTTCAATGAAAGCAGATCGGGATTTTAAACTTACGCAAATCCATGTGGTATGCTGTCAGGTTGAGTATGCGAGCGATATCAATATTTATGTGAGCCCACCCTTACACCGATCACAAGCAAATATAACGAAACATAATTGAAAAATGCCCATTATGGACGAAGGTTCCCAAAATGGCCAAAATTCGGAATGAATTCCAGATTTTTTCTGGAGCCATTCCCCTGGCCACTGGACCTTACACTGATTCGGTGTTCCGGAAAAGAGACTTTTCTTGACGTGTAACCCTTGGTGGAATCTATGTACAATGTGGAGAAGCCATACTCATGTGATTCGTCAGAATTGATGGCAATTCCGCTGAGTCATTTGAGAGAGCTTTCAGGGCTTGCTTTCACAATCCTGGACATGAGAATTATTGCCTTCTATATGTGAAAACGTAAAATAGATTTAGGAATATCTCATCATGCTGGAATCGTTCTGTAATTGTTCCCATCTTCAAAAAAAGGTCGACGTTCCGATCCCTCCAACTTCAGGCACATAAGCCTCAAAATACCTGCTCAAAAACATTGGATTTCTTCGTGGCTAAGCACATTAGAAGCTTTCTGGATGCCTTTAACTTGCTTTCGGAAGGTCAACATGGCCTTCGAACTGGTTTCTCATGTACTACTCAGCTCACTGCCTTAACACAAGACCTTGCATTCTCTCTTGACCGAAGCGTACAGGACGCTATCGCTGTTGACTTATCGAAGGCATTTGATGTTATTAGCCATAAAATCCTGATAAGGAAGTTAGAACTCCTTGGGCTGAACACTGGTACAATCAAGTGGGTTGCAGGGTATCTCTCACACCGGCACCAGTGCGTTAAGATTGGTGAGCAGTTATCTAACGCCCTCCCAGTCACCTCTGGTGTCCCTCAGGGTAGTATCCTGGGACCTCAACCACTGTTGTTCATAATCAATATTGACGGCATTGTCCAAGGACTCAGCTCACGTAAACGCCTCTTCGCTGATGATTGCATAATATCTTCGGAAGTGCGCACCGCAGGTGACTGTGAGGTCTTGCAAAAGGACTTAACTCTCGCATCCAAGAATGGTGTGCATGAAAGATCGGTCATGGCAATGAATGTCGATGAATGTAATTTGATTAATTTCTATACCAAGAAAGATTATACTGTGTATCACTATGTTCTTAATGATCGTGTATTGATCCCACAGAAAGAACTCATCTATCTAGGGGTCAAGCTCACAACCAAGCTTGACTGGTCACCCCATATTAGCGTGATTACTTCGAAGGCAAACAGGGCCCTATATTTTATAAAAACGGAATTACAGGAAATGCCCGCTCGGAATTAGAGAACTGGCCTATTTTGGCCTTGTGTGCCCAATCCTTGAACATGCTGTTGCAGCTTGGGATCCCTGGCGTTGTTGTCAGATTTCTGATCTAGAGGGTACAGCGTAGGGCTGCCAGTTTCGTGTCAAGTGATTACAGAGGACACAGCATTGTCAGTCGCATTGTTAGCTTTCCTGGGAAGGGACTCTCTTCAAGCAAGGAGGGAGATAACAAGATTAATTTGCCCTTTCCTGATCCTTGGAAACGTTGGAGGATGGGGGAATTTGGTCAGTTATCTGGACTTGCCTTCATTTTGTTCGAACAAAGACCACAATTATAAGCTCCGCTCTAAGGCCTTTAAAAAGACATCGGCATGTACGAGTTCTTTGTACTCATTCTTAGGCAGAACCATTCCGAAGTGGAACTCTCTCCCTTCGAGGGTGTTTGGCCAGCCATTGAGTAATCCGATTCTGCAGGGACGAATTATTAGATATAGCCTCTGTTCGAATCTGCCTGCTAGTTTCTAGTTGTTCGATCGATCCTCTCTCCTGGTTTGGTCTACTTTTTACCATTGCCTGAACCAAAATGGTCTTGTTATGTTTTTTACAATTCTGCTGCTGTTTGCCATCTGCGGCTTTTGTTTGAATTTGAATTTGAATTCGAATTTTATTAAGTACTTTTAGGCTGCAGCCTATATCGTACATGCACAGAAAGGAAAAAGAAAGGACATTTCACAATCAATAACGATAAAAGGAACAGAAGAACACCCTCGACAAGTGAATTAAAATTTACAATAACCTCGACACTCAAAGGAACACGGAATACAATTACAATACAACAGGAATTAAAAAAGAACATTGACAGATAATGACAATGCTCCATGTTCAGGTAGATATAAGGCGAGACGTTGGGGCTGCCAGGCGTCTTCGGAGTGTTTCCACTGTCAAAGGGGAAGATATGACAGTGGCAGGGAGCGAATTCCAATCTTTGATAGCTCTTCCAAGAAAAGAAAATTTGCCCACGTCTTTTTTGAACGATAGTGGCCTGACCTTAAAGAATGATCATAACGAGCATAGAAGGACGGGAGTTGGATATAGGACAAAAACTCCTGCCATCCTCCAGAGTTGCTAAGAATTTTATAGAAACTCAGGATCCGCTGCTCGCTCATTCTCTCAGCAAGGCTTTTCCACCCCAGTTTTCTAATCATTTCGGTGACACTCTGCCTTCTTCTATAGTCCCCTATTACAAAACGAGCAGCTTGGCGCTGTATATACGCTCAATAGCCCGAACCTGAGAAGAAGTTCGAGGGTCCCATGCGCATGAAGCGTATTCCGTGATTGGCCGTACCAAAGACAAATAAGCCAACTCCCTGATCCTACGTGGACATTTCCTGTAGTTTCTCCTCACAAAATAGAGTGCTCTGGAGGCCTTCTTGGTAACTGTAGCAACATGAGAAGCCCAATTAAGATTGCCAGTCAATTTGTCTCCCAAATAAACGACATCCTTACAAGGGGAGAGGGAAACTCCTCTCAGTACATAGCTGAACGTCAGATCATTTACAGTGGACGCAAAGTGGATGAGGGAGCATTTTTGGGCATTTAAACTCAATCAAAGCTTTTATTCTTCGGAGTTTCCTCCTATCGAATCAAGTATACAAGCAAGGATACAATAAAGAAATACAAATATGAGCACATATAAACAATAACAATGTACGCGATATGATCAATAATCAGGAACACAGAAACAGAAATTTTCGAGGAAAAGTTATTTGACAGAAGAAGCGAAACAGATATATGATTCAAATGTGCATTTGTGGAAGATAGGGAGAAAACGTACCGGGCAATGATACTAGATGTCAATAGAGTTTCCAAGCCTTCTCTGCAGAATGGGGATACTCAGGGGAAGGGTAAATATTCCCTCGGGCAATGCATTCCACTCAGTAATTGTTCTGCCAAGAAATGAGACTCATTTTGGAAGAGACACACCATTGCGAAATAGACTCCAAATCCTGCTGCAAGGCGGAACTATCATCAACCGACTCGATCTGCCTGTACACAATACAGTCGTCGGCAAAAAGCCTACTTTTTGAGCCGACCGTCGAGCACAGATCGTTGACATAAATTAAGAAAAGCAACGGCCCAAGTATACTTCCTTGCGGCACCCCTGAGTTTTCTGGGCGGGGCTCTGAAAGATGGCCATCGATTCTCACAACTTGAGTTCGGCCAGTAAGGTATCCCCTCAGCCAACACAGGGTAGTGTAATCCAGACCCAAAAAAGCAAGCTTCTCAAGCAGCAAGGAGTGGCTCACAACATCAAATGCCTTTGCAAAATCAATCAATATATATGGCATCAATTTTTGATCCTCGGTCCAATGTCATGGAAATCTCTTGGGTGAAAGCCGTCAGCTGTGTTGTGTTGTCCTTTGTGCACTCTGTATCTCATGTGCCTTCTACCGTGTCTGTAAATAATATTGACGGGAGGAACTCCCAAAATATATAATATCAATCAATTTAGCATGGAATAAAACCCGAACGTGCTGGATTGAGATCAAAAGCACACAAACGCAAGTGTTAGCCGTTGAGGCATGAACAGCAGCTGAATGCTGTGAAATGATAAAGTGTGTGTTCGAACTGAGGCTCAAGCATATTACTGTCAAGCAAACTGCGTGCAGGTCTATAAGTAAATTCTTTTTAACCCATGTTTCTTGGAGAATCGACTGCATTCTTCACAATTCCAGTGAAAGCAATATTTTTTCAAAACATTGTGCGAACCACAAATTCTGCCGCAATATGCAGGGTATTTCATAGCAATGCGCCCGGCCCCCAAAGCTCCTATGCGCCAGAGCAAGTGCATGCGCCTGAAGCATATTCTATCTCGCGACGGAACGTCAAAAGAATGAAAAGTGATAAAATCATGTGACAAATTCCAGTCCCCTTGGATGGAAATCCAAGAGGAATGGAATCATATGACAAATTCCATTCCTCTTGGATTTCCATCCAAGGGGAGTGGAATTTGTCATATGATTTTATCGCCTTTCAGGCTCTTGACATTACTCCCGACTTGCGCCATTTCTCAAAAAACATTTATCAAATCGCAGCAGCGTCTTTGGACTTCGTCAACATCCTTGAAACAGCACTTTTGTAAATGAGGACTGAATTTCTAAGCTGCATGCAGGGAGTCACGATTTGTGCCCTGAACAATCTTCCGAAAATCAATCTCTTGAAAATGAAGAGTTTGCTGCTTAGGTACATGTATGCTTTATCGCAACTCCTTGCAGATGCTGAGGGGAGTCATACCTCTACATTGATAAATTCATCATCAGCAATCAGAGGCAAATTTATCAGTTATAAACTGCTCATGACAGCATTCAGTGTCGCACATCTATACGAAAGAGAAGACCTCATAGAAACTTCGTGGAGAAGGTTGAGGGGCGCAATTGCGCTTAAAGGGGCAAAATTCCCTTTAAACCCAGCACGTACTTCTGCACATGCTTTGAACAGCCGAAACACGAACCACGAACTCATGCAGCGGTAATAAATCTTTAAAAATAGATTTCACCAACTTCTCTCTGCAAGGCCCATATATCCGAAAATAATAGGCGAAAATCGCCGAAAACTGGCAGTCGCCTCAAAGAAGAAAAAAGATGCATGTCCGGAAGACGACGAGGGCAAAACGACGAACCACGTCCCATGAATAAGATCCTGGCCGACAGATTAGATGGACGCGGGAGTAGTTCTGTTACTCGTATACGACTTCCACTCTGATGGGATGAAAAGTTGTTCCTAATCTTTTAATGCTCGACGATAGCTCACATGTACGTTTTGCGGCAGTTTCGGACGGGACACTTTGTCATCTTGTCGTGGACTGCATTGTTGCTGGAAGCGTATTGCAGCATTGTGTCGGCTTCTGCAAAAACCAGACGAAAATGGAAGACAAACGGAAAGACACACATGATTCGTTAGCAATAGGAGGAAGGGAGAACAAGCAGGCACATTTCAGTAGAAAATTGAGCCCAAAGGCAGAAGAATGCCTCTCTCTCGGAACTATCCAGAACAAGGAGACATTTTCCATGACACTTGGAAACAAGAAAATATGGTGCAGTCACATGCTGTTTGGAATGGAAAGACAGTGCAAAAATAGAAATTTGGTAATTTCGCAAAGTTGTCACAGGAATGAAGTCAATGCCTGCCCTTCCCGCTCACCCATTTTTCGCAATGCTTTTCTACCCGGATCAATGCAGCAGTCATCTTCGCGCGGGATAAAAATAATTTTTCGTTAGAAAGATACACCTCACGCAGTATAATTACACGGGGTATTTATTTTTCACAGTATTCATACGTGGAGATAGGTGTGAAAACGTGATGCCAGCACTAAATTCAATATATCACAGGATTTAATTGGCGTGTAAAAAGTGACGTGGCTGAGAAGGCTAATGACACTGAAGAATAAAGGAAAAATGAGCGTCCACCATACCGTGTAATTGGGACAACAAACTTCGAAAGAGCAAAAAAAAAAGAATCAAATCTGCGCAGATTTGATTCTTTTTTTTTGCTCTCAGTGCACAAATGAAAGGATACAGCGAATGCTTGTCCAGAGATATCCAAAATCTTTTGGTCTTTCTAAAGGTATCGCAGTTTTTTCACCAAATTATGAGTCGTGCTATTGCTTGCTTTTCACAGTTCTGGCTTAAAACACAAAAGGTGGTCTTAATTTGCTCAGAAAATTTGGGGCACCAACAAAATGGTAATTTTTTGGCAGCGCTCCACCTGTTAATCATCCAAACTCACGCCTATAGCATTCACACACAGGAATCATGTCCCTAATATACCTCATGCTCAATAGAATCTTTGGAAACATGCACCGCGATGCGACACTCTCGATCACTAAAGTTTTTTTTTCGTCTCTTCTTCTTGGAACAATGAACCATTGGAAATATTTTTTGCAAATGCGCAAAGTCCCTCATCCTGTAATCGTGAAACCTGTCGGCTCTGCAATTTTTCGCATATCTAAACCATTGAGATTTTTCCTCGTGAAAATACTTTCAGTGAAAACCTTACGATGATTTCGGAAATACAGGACTTTAGAGATAGTTCTCAAGATGCCCAAGCAAGCGATCGTCGAAGCACGATGCACATAAGCATCAATGACTTGACTCTTTGCACTTCGTCAAGGCGCCCAAACATTTGTCTTTCCCTGTTAGAAGATTTCGCACAAAAACTTGATTCGGCGCTTATCACAAATACTGCGGCGTTTGATCAATGCAAATGAAGGAACATTCCAGAGCTTTCTTTACGTTCAGCAAGAAGGAAAGCCTTGATTTCAAAGATCTGCTTGATAGAGAACGTTAGTCAGTGTGTCAGGCCAGTGGTGTGTGTGCAGGAAGGATATTTACCGCGGTGCTGTTGAGCTCAAGTTTTATGCAAGTTAAAATCAAAATTTGGGCACCATCGTCTGCGTTTTGAAAACTGGATATAGCTCTGCCAATTCGCATCTCCTTTTTATTGGGTATCCTTTCTCAGGTCCGCAATTCGCATGAACTGCAAAAAAGTGGGCCTGGCGAAGGAATACTCGTGTAAGGAAGTTGAGAACAATGCTGTTTGGTGCCTGTTTTTTGGCAAGGCGCCAACATTGTTTTGTCTTTTTGTCTGTTTTGTCAACACCTTCACATCTCTGCCGTCTTTGTTGTGATGCCAAAGCCATTCCAGATGTCCCGCCGGGGAAAAGCGTTTCATATTCATCAAAATCTATTTTCATTGCCGTGCTTGCTCTTCAAAAGAGAAAACATCGGGTCGATTCTTCGACCTGACATATTTCTCATACAAATCTGGCAAGAACTGAAAAAGGCCGTCATACGAATATAAGGTTTGCTTTTTGCTAATCTGAAAGTGTGTTTGGACCAAGTAGAGCAACACGAGTATCTCATCCAAATTTCCAAAACCACAAAACGCACCCAAACTGCCGTGAGCGAAAACGTTCAGTGAGATTTTCGTGCCAATCGTTCATCAGCGTTGGCCAATGCACGTCGCTAAAATGGACACCTCCTCCAACATTGAGAAACTATTGCTTTCAGGATCATCATTTTATTTCAAATCCACTGAGGCACGCAATTCACTGAGGCACACAAAATCCACTGAGACACACAATTTTCTCGAACCTCCGGAAGTGTGTAATTTGAGTGAAAGACAGAGGCAAAATTGCAATGATAAGATGTTAGTTGTACAGAGTTTGAGACAGAAACTCTCAAGAAAGGAGATAACTCCATTGGAGATGGCGATTGAATTAAAGAACTTGAATTTTGTTGAAATGGACAACTGAAAAGAAAATGGGGTAGATATCAGTTGGTGTTTCATTAAGTAGGCCCTACCTATACATTTGTGATGGATACATGTTACTGAATATCTACAGTTAAAGGTATTTGGAGACAAAGGCACCACAATTGCAGGAGCTTGTTGCTATAGTTGTTGAAGACATTTACTCCAAGATAGTAAGTACCCCGGCCATTTAGAAGAACATGCCAGAGAGGATGACTGATAAGAGCAGAAATTCTATGACTCGCGCAAAGATTCCAATCGAGATTGAAAAATGGCCACGTTTAGCGGGTTTGGGAACACATCCCTATGGGAAGTGAGTTCCACTGAGTGATGGTGCGTCCCAAAAAAGAAAATTTGCCAACATCTTTGCTAAAGTTCCACAGGCGAATTTTAAAATCGTGATCTTGCCGAGAGTAAAATAAGGGTCCTCTAACAGAGAGAACTATAAACTAATTTAGAAGAACATGCCAGAGAGGATGACTGATTAGAACTGGCGTGCTTGAAGTAAACCACATTATCATATTTTGGCGCAAGTGCATTTTCACAAGGTTTAGTTTAATTTCCGGCGTTAGAGTGAAAGGACGAATTGAAACGTTGACAAGAGGGAAGCAGTTCACAGTTCGAGTAAGCGATTTCACAATAACACGCTTATTTTTGATTGTTGGATAGAGACAAAGTCTCTTAACGAACTGCGCATCATAGAATTTGGAAGCAAACACTGGATTGTTCCTTATAGAAGGTCTAGATGTTCGGAATTTGTTGGACAAACTTTCTAAAATCGGTACGGAAATATGCTTTCACGCGGCTCATTTGCGGACAAGGAATTTGAAACAAGGCTCGTCCAAAGGACGCCCGGTGCAAAGAATGCTCGCTCATAGTTACACAATGAGCAATAACAGCAATTCCGTTGGGCCGAAGGCCTGACATTGTTCGATCCCATTCCGATGTCCGATCACCGAAAAAGAAATAAACCGAACGCCGATAACAACTGCTTTTTCTGATGTATCAGAAAAAATATCAGAAACATATCTAATATCAGAAATATTTTCTGAATACGAGTTAATATCTGATCTGCTCTTGCCGTTATTTCGTTTGTGAACTATCTGAAACATGTTATTTTGCACATGCAGTCTACAATAATCGAAAAAAAGGAAGGTGAACAATGCGGTCTCCACATTTCAATCCATCTTTTCCAGCTATAGGAGAAATAATTTTACTTTTCCAGTCAGATAAATAAATTCGGTCAGTCGATTCAAAGTAGCAAAATACCCGGAAATTAAAATAAGAGTACAATGGCGACGGTTGTACATAACAAACATGCAATGGCGATGACCAAAATTCTTGCAAAAGCAATCTTTTGAAATTGGAGTTCCTTTACTGAGGTGAAAATCATGGCTTCTCGAGTTTTATTATATAATCTGGAGCTTTTATATCTACTGCCTGTCAAAGAGAAAAGGAAAGATAATAACTGGAGAATGTTTCGGAAGCAACGCCATGGACAAATGCGTTTTTGGACTATGAGTGAAGTAAATCCTCCGCCACTATACACTTACAAAGAAACTCAACCAACAGTAACAGACAGCCTGTCAAGTGCACAAAGAACTGGATTTCTCCAATCAAAACGCCCTTCATCTTACAATCCAAACCATTCACAGCGATCTCAATTTCATGGTTTCTCGGTTCTATTTGAGGAAGAGCACAATAATTTGGGTTTGCCATGTGCAGTCATCAATAATATCATAACCCCCTTTTGGATGTCTGCCGTCATTAATCCGCAGTTATTTCCCCAATTTCTTGTTTCGCAAGGTTTCTCAAAGACAAGGCAGAATTCTTTTCTTCGTTCCTCCGGCTCTAGTGACACGTGCGGAACTTGTTCCCACCAAGAAAAGCCGCACAGGTAGGAAGTGTTTTATTTTTCTTTTATTTTTTGAAAAGTTTTTTCACAAAATGTACTGGTGCATTGTCAAAACATAAAAGAGAGAAAGAAAAAAAGCGTACAACGATGAAAGATAGCAGAATTATGATGCACGAAAGCTATGGCTGAAGAACGCGCGAGATGACTGGAAATACGAGTTTTCTCGCGAAAAAGGAGTTAAGATGCTAGGGGAGCGTCGTGCGAGGGAATGTCAAATGATCCATATGCTGGGTCCGTCGAGGGCGACAACAATGCTAAACCCTGGCAGCAAATTTTATTTCGATTTTGCGATGGACAACATTTCTTAATGGTTGAATCCGGCGACCGTGCTATGGGTCAAGGATGTTAAGCTGAGGTCACGCAGCATTTCAGACTCTCTCGATTTCCTGTCAATGTTTTGCATAATGAATCGTGCGGCTCTTTTTGAAGTCTACCGAATGATAGTGATACGGAGGTTATAGATAAGGATCCCAAACTTTACAGGCATACTCCTTGTGGGGATGCACGAGGGCTAAATATGCTTTCCGCCTTGCATCAGCATTAGTATCCCTCAAATTTCGACATAAGAAACTGAGTGCTTTGCTAGCTTTAGGTATATTGGCTCTTTAATGGAGCCCCCAACTGCAGGACAGATTGTTAGAAAAAATTACTCGCAGAAAGGTAACTCGCTCGGAAATGCAACGCCGACTTCCATCATAAGGTTGGAATGGGATGGTGTGGGCATGGATGACCTTGAGAAGGAGATGCAATAAGACTTGGAAGTGTTCGGACAGAGGCCCCATTCGCGAGATCATTGCACAAGAGCTTCAAGGTCAGCCTGCAGGAGGCCAACATGATCGGGATCAGTAATCACTCGATATAGATTATGACTTCGCCCGCATATACATGCGCATAGAGCACTTGCATGCTTGTGGTAGATCATTTAAGTAAATGAGAATTATGAGTGGCCCAAGAACACTACCTTGTGTTGCGCCAAAAGGAGGGAAAATTGACTCTGATGAACAAGAATTTGTATGGGAACCTGGAAGGAGCCCATCATGCAACCATCAGCAAGCCTGGACAGGATCTCATCATGTGGAATGGAGTCAAAAGCCTTAGAGAAATCGACAAGAATCGCATCCACCCTAGGTCTAGCATCAAGTGTGCAACCAACATCATGAGCAAACTCAACTAATTCAGTGATGCATGACAACTTTGGGCGGAATACATGTTACACATATAAGGCGTGTTTGACGGATAACATGGGCTCTTATGGGAGATCGGGTTGCATACCTGCAGGGGCAACATCGCAGGGGCAAATGAGGGGTTATGTACACATCTAGGCATAGGTGCATTGCGGGTTTGCATACGCTCTCAGGGGCGCCAATCTTTCGCTGAAGCACCGCGCTTCCGCCGCGTCGCGCCGCAGGGCCACGCCGGTGCGCGTGTGAGCCTCGAGCGATCCGGAGCATCCTTCCGCCTCGCGCTGCACACCCAGGGGTCTCCCGACTGCACCAGAGTTCCCTCCCGCGTTCGCGGATTCCCGTGAAGGGCAGCACTTTCATGCTCTTCCGCTCCAGAGGCTCCTGTTGCCGATTCAGCTGTGCAAATTTCGCATCTGGACAAAAGGCACGGAAGGAAGTAAACTCTGCTGACCTCGGGCATCACAGACTGATGTATGTTGTGGCTGGGATGCGCCGGCTGTAAAGACTGCAATGCACAGGGACCAAACTGCGAAGAGCTGCAGTATCCCTGATCGAGGGAACGGTCTGCGAGTGGGACAGGCGCCAACTCGTATATGTCATTGCAATCCGATTCGAAAAGAGGTGGTCGGAATCTCCTTCTGCCCCAGCCCCAGGTCTGCAGGGAAAGGAAAGCTCTGCTTTGAAATACGAGTTCACGAGTGCATTCGTTCTGCTCACGATTGTACCTACGTAGGTATGATCATCTTGCATGGCTCCCGTATCAGCTGTCTACCTCTTCAA
>JASGXE010008552.1:0-18417 GCA_030068105.1 Sinentomon sp. SZTP_YWyxl
ACATCCATTTTGAGATTGATTTAGTCCCATGTCGGACGGCATCCGACAAGCAGAGTGAACCTGACGCACTTGGGTGATGGAGAGCGGCATTCAACAGTACTTTTTTCATCTTCATGAGGTTGGTTGGGGAAATTTATAATGAAATTATTGTAATATTATTATAACATGAAGAGAGCCAAAGGCAGTAAAATCACTGCAATGCTGCCATCTTTTGAATGAAATGCGGCAATATGAGTAGACTGGTCGATGTGAGAGATGACGCTCGTGATCAGGCATGTTTTTTATCGTTGTTATTTCAAGCGCAACTTCAAAAATGGAGAAAAAACGGAAGATTGGCATCATTTTGCAGTGAAATAAGGTCTTCATTGTTGTCATTTGGAGCACCCTGTACATTCGTAGAACATGTATTCTGAGATCAGGTGTTCCTTTAGTTATGATAGTTCGTGACAAAAGACTATCCATGATTCCGGGACCAACCGCAAGCCCCTAAAATGAGCAAAATATTCAAATTGCAAATCTTGAAAAATCCCAAAAACCCTATAGGTTCTCTTAATTCGGACCAAAAGGGTATTTCTCCTATTTCCGTAAAAAGTCCGCAAAGGGTTAAATTTTCTGGTAGTCGTTTTGAACTCCGATCAAGGCGGCACCGATAAAGGCGAGACTCCGGTAAAGTTGCCCTCTAAAATCCTTTACTTCTCGTGACGGGTTTTCTCTTTAAATACCTTCTGTTCACATGCCAGAATCGCTTCTAATTCCAAACGTCCTGGCTCTCCGCCAGAGCTTTCAGATGTTACTGACAGGAATCGGTTTTCCCAAATTATGCTTTGTTGAAAATTGGACCTCGGACATCATTAATCTTTGAAATGGGACAAAGAAGCGGCCGGCTTCGGGTCGGCATGCTTGCAAAAAACCGGACTGCACCGCGTACCCGTATCCAAAAACAAGGCAGGCACACCGTGCCTGTGCGTGCCCCCACAAAATAAGCCCTGATGTTGAACCATTTACCCATGCCAAGACATCATCACTTTGTGAAATCAACAAAATTAAGCTGACAGATAACAAAACAAATATAACTTGCAGGATGTATCCGATTTGGATATCTTTCAGTTTCAGAAGACCCGAGTTACGATTGCAGGCCAGGGCCCATCCCTGCAATGTCAAATGTTCAGGTCGTCATCAGGATCTTCATCTTCGTCCTCATCAAAATCGTCATTCTTATCGTGATAATAGTAGATCAGGCCACCACCACTGCCAGAGCTGGTCTTCATTTGAGGATGGTCACCTGTCGTGGATGATTTCAACGTGGTCACTGTGTTCATTTGGTCAGTGGACGATGGCACCTTGTAGTCATTTATAATCCTGAAATAATAGACAATGAGTAACAAAGCAGCCAATGAGCGTTATCGCTCAGACAAGCGAATACAAAATTGCTTGGATCGGTGGATTCTCATTAAATTCCAACTGGCAGCATTCACCACATTTTTGGCAAGCTCAGGTTTTCTGCACAGCTTGAATTATTTTTCCTCATAATTTTCTTTACTCAATTTTAGATTATATCTAAGGCCAGTTCAGGTGTGAAAAGTTAGAATCTGATCTCAGATTTTCTTTTTTATCAATCAGGGTTCCCACAACTTTTTGGAATTTCATTTCCCTGACTTTTTGCCGATCCATTTCCCTGCCCTTTGCTGATCCATTCCTCTGCCTCACCAAAATAAAATGCATCTGTCAAATGTTAAAAGCCGCAGCAGGCCTTATGGGTCTCAGCCCCAGTGAGTGTTCCAAGGGTTGGGGCCTCTGGCAAGGGTCTGATGGACTCCACCAGAAGCTGAAGAAATTTTGAAATTTGGGTGGTCATTTCAGTCTCAAAATTTAGTTTCTCGGTCATTTTAAGGCTCTCGGGGATCCTTATGATCCCTGATTTAACCTGACTTTTAGTTCATTTTTGAGTATGAATAATTCCCTGACTTTTGATAATTCCTTTCTTGTTACACCAGCGTAAAATAATGCATTGCATTGACAAAATGTGTGATGCGTTTCCAATGGGGTTTTAATTCTGGATACGTTTGGCCCTCTCCCCAGCATGTCCGTTTGTGTGACCCTCCTCACTTTACGTGTTGCCTCTTGATGTTGAAAACAATGAACATACATTTCTCAGAACACGAACACCGAACAGATGGTGTCTATGCACACCGTTATGCACCTGGCTGCTTTCCAGTCCGGCCTCCCACCCCCACCCCTGGGTTAGTCCAGACCCTTTAAATGGTTGTCGATCGACTTGAAGTTTCAGAGGTGAAAGGCAGATTTGAAATCTAAGGTCGAAGATTCAAAAGTCAATGCAATTTTGCATCATAGATGTCTGTGGAGTCCAGACTTCATGCAAGTGTGAAGTGACGCATGAAAAACTGTTTCGAAAATGAATAAATAAACCGTAATCAAAAAGTTGGGAAGTAATCTATCTATAAACTGTAATCTTTTTAGTTAAGTTGGGAAGTTCCTCCATGCATGCTGAAACTTATGAAACGTTTTGCATTTTATCTCTGGTACAGTAATTATTCCGTCATCACCACATTTGAGATTTCTGTGCACAACTCACAAGCTGATGCTCACCAGACACATTTCTGCCACTGACTTGATTTGGACTGGCTTACTTGCACCATCGTTGGACTCCGCACACTCCGCAAATTGAGAACATGGCATGTGCTGATATAATGATACAATAAAAAGAGGACCGATGCTCCGTCTGTGCAAAACTGGGAGCTGCCTGCCATTACTTCCACAGGAAAAAATTCTAGAGAAAACTTGTGGGACTAGTTATCTCAAAAATGACAAGAGCCAGAGAAAAATTTTACTCAACACAGGAAGGCTGTCCATGTTGGGGTGGAGAACCTTGTTTGAGTCTCCTCCAAGCAATAATTGGCATTGTAGTTCTTCGAATGCAAAAACAATGATGGCATTTCCCAGGATGAATGGAAGTTTAGGCTCCTACCTTAATACCTCGTTTCTACCGGCCCTTGAAGTCACTTGTTCCTTGAAGTCACTTCATGGATTTGAAGTGATCAGCTGATTGCTTCAGACTTCCCAATGTCAGCTTGAAGTGACTTAATCACATGAAGTGAGATGTGAGAAGTCACTTCAAAGAACAGCCGATAAAAAGCAAGAGTATAAGTGAGATCGATGAAGTCACTTCAAAGCTTCGTGATACAAAAACTGTTTCAGCTGGTTTAAGTCACTTCAACAGGCAAAAAACACATCATGAAGTGACTTAAAGGCCCAGTAGAAATGAGGTATAACACTTCATTTTGTGTCCCTTTGACCTCACATGGTCAAAGTACCTATGTCACTCAGCAGATTTTTGTGTCCTCTGTTGGACTGTTGATACTTTTTGCCTTTTAGGTCCAAATGATTTGGACCAAGGACATTAAATACCCCAATTCTTGGGACTGAGTTCCATAAATTTGGGTCGCTTAAATCTTCTGCAAAATGCAAAAGAGCAAAACCAGCGATATATCTTTTGCCAAATCATTGGCCCACCTTGTGTGTGGCAGTACAACACTGGACCTCGCATCCCTCTCATGATCCTCCAAGCTCAACTTGAATGTAGTAAGTTGGTCGATGAGTGGTTGAACAGAATTTGTTGAGTCATCTGAATCTGTGGCCTGTGCCTGATTCCTCACTGCATCACTGATCCGACTGCTTTCTTCTTTGGCTTCCCTTGCCTCGTAATCTGCAACTTTGATCACATTCTTCAGCTGTGAATTCGTAGGGATCCCATCCAACTCAAAATACTCGTTCTAGACATTAAAAAAAGATAGTTGCAGGACCTTTGTTCTCCGGATGAGTGCACTTTTCTAAACAATTTAATCTAATCGACATTTGAATAAACAGTTTGAAAGTAGTTTTTATCAGAAATCAAAGCTGCAGAATGGGTACCGAGCTGAACACTTCTCAAGGAATCTGCAAATTGCTGACCAGTCTTACCTGCCTATTTGCTGCCATCTTGATGTCAGAGCAACAACTGAGAGCTGCTTACAACACACGTCACTGTCATGCTTGGCATGCAGTGTGTCACACAGCAGGTAGCTATGTAAAAAGCAGGTGAACAAAAAAATGAATAGAGTCCGAATCTGTGTGTCGACTCTAGCTCTAATGAGAAATCGGGGCCACAGTCTCGGGAAAACTGCTCAAAGGAAGCAGGTTAAAAACACACCTTGAGCAGAGTGAAGATCGGGGCTTAACAATGCAACGATGCATAACCGATCAGATCGGAATTGAAGCTACAAGTGTTGTCCGCCGCCGCCCTGATCTGATCGGTAACCGGTCAAGCCCGAGCGCCGTGCATTTACGTCCGCAAAAAAAACAAACCGCGTACGAGCGACGTAGATAAACGTCAAGATCGGCATGATGTGATTGTACGGACGACGTAAATAAACGTCGGCATGGGTATTCCATTTTCAAGGGATTTGAATTTAATTACGTAATATCAGCACCACTCAAAGATATTCACAGCCGGAAAGAGGAAAAATCAGCGATTTACCAGACGTTTATTCCGCCAAAATCGGTCCAACCGTTTTCAATCAGCGCACTTTTCAAATTTCCCGCTTTTTTTCTCTCAGGTTCCTGTTGGGCTGTTGAAGGCGCCTTTTTTGCGCGATCGCGCGACATCTGCCGCCCGCCGAAATTTGAATTTTCGGGCGGTTGAAAGACGCGCGATTCAGCCGACGCTTGTTTCACGTGAATTGTTGCATTCGTTCAGAAATGGCGTCGCATTGAAATTTCCTGTTTTTTTCCAGTTTTTGCTCAATTTTGATGCGGTTTGAAGCGTTTTGTGGGTATCTTGGCCGTTTTTTTGTGCGGAGGTGTTTTTTTGTTGAAAACATTAATTATAGGCGATTTTAATGACACAGAGCAGAAATCTGGCTTGAGTGGGCGGGAAATGCATGCATTTCCGATTTTTCCGTTTTTCGAAAATCCTTGCAGATATTATTAATTCCGTCAGGGGCGACATTCCGTGTTTCCGAAACGCGCTGAAAAACATTTTAAAACCAGAATTCGCAATTTCGGGTTTTGACCGGGTAAATACCAAAACCGCATGACTGCCGCTCAACCGATCTTATCGGAAATGGAGGTGACTGCGGAAAAGCGTTTTTCGCTGACATTTGTGGCAGACATGCATTTAAAATTATTCGATTTCGGTGGTCTTTTCCGACATCAAAATGTTTTGTTTGACGAAAATATGGCAACATCGCTCGGAGATATGTGATTTTAAAGCTGAGCGCATCAGCTGAGACTGCCGCCTCGGGTTTTCGGCCATTTTGCATTCGTTTGTTTGCGATTTTCACCCGTGTGATGCATTTTCAAATTGTTGCTGGCAATTTGCTTGAATTTTTGACGTTAAATTCTTGACATGAGTTGCTTCTGTGTTATCTTATTATGCTATAAACTGTTTTGTCGAGCGCAACACTTTCCAAATTTTTATTGCCGCAAATTGTCACAAAATTCTGCCTGTTGATCACCGCATGCCGTGCAGTCTTTTCAGTAGCGTTTATTGAAGGCTTTGAGTGGTTAATAACGCCCACCAAATGACATTTTATCAACATCATGCAGGCTGCAAATGATTCAAGAGCAGCCACAAATGATGCAAGAACAGTTACAAATGATGCTAGAGCAGCCGCAATCCATGTAGGTAGCATGTACAACTAACATTGTGGACTACTTTTCCGGAAGGCCTCCTCAGCACTGATGTGCACTTTCGAAGAATGACATTTCCAGCACCCATCAATGGATTCTTTCGTCTGACCAAATCAAGCTGCAGGTGAGCCGTTGCCAGGTGACGAATTGAAGACAAGGATGCATCGGTCAACGTGTCTGCATGCAACAAGGTGACTATTCGCAGTGACGAATCTTGAGGAAAAAGAAACGTGGAGCTGTTTGATTGCTTGGCAAAGATGGTGACGTTTCATGTATTGCAATTTATTTAGCCTAGTTTCATCCAACCGCCAATTTGGATGTTTAAAGGCTTTACGGGGAAAATTGTTTTTTGCAGCCAACACTGCCATGATCCAACTTCTTCTTCTTCTTTGGGTCTTATGGACAGATAGCCTAAGGCTGGTGGTCCGACCGTTTATGTTTTGTTGTGTCGTCTGCCATGGTCCCGGCGAGGTACTGGCAAATGTCACCTGAGAGTAGCTGCTCCAGCACCCACCGCTCCAGGCACCCAATCAAGGGTCCCGGCGAGGTACCGGCATACTCCCGAGGGCAACTGCAACAGCACCCACCGCTCCAGGTCCCAAGACCTCAGTCACAACTACCGATACTGCCGGTATTATGGCACAGCCAACCCGCAGGAACCGACGTCGAGTAACGGCGGGTGATACCAAGTGGCTTCTGTGTTCATGTAACCTGCCAGGCCTCTGTCTTAGACCTGGAACTAGGTGTTCTTTAGCGTGCGCAGTGTGATGCTACACACGGGACCTCCTTCTTGAAGTCCCATCCGAAGGACTAACAGACTGGCCACTCAAGTCTGTCTTTCCGACCGAATTCACCATGCCTCGCCGAAGGAGGATACACACACAAGTGCCATGGCAAATTTCATTTACCGTGCCTCGCCGAGGGAGGATGCACACACAAGTGATGCATGAACCCGCAATCTTCAGATTACGAGTCCGACGCGCTAACCACTGCGCCACGAGGGTCGGACAACTTGATTTTTATCACAGCAGTCCTGCGAAACATGTTTCAGCAAACCGTCGCAGTGCCAGATCCCATTGAATGTTGGATAGACGATCACCTTTTCACCTCAAAAGATCTGAATAATTCTCCAAGTGATCCAAGGATGTTGCTGTGCTTATTCTCTGTCACAGTTTTAACCACTTACAATTAATTCTCCAAATCCAGAAAGTCACAGCATATGCAATAAAATTACTCGCACATGGACCCAATTTTCTTGCATTTGCTTTAACATGACATAACATGGGGCCGAATTCTTCATTACCACTAAGCTTGTCACTCCATTTCGACTTACTTCGTACGTGAGGGCGAGCAGAGTGCCAGTCGAAGCTGGGCTTCACGGGATTCCCCAACATTTTTGCTGAAGCTGGGCTCCCTCTTACGTACCTAAGTGCCAGATGCGAGCACTGCTCAAGCCGTGTCCATGGCAACGGTGCATCAAATGACAAGAACGGTCGACTTGCACATGGAAAACAAAACTATCTCTTTAAGTCAGTTCAAAATGGTGGGATCTCGCGGTTAGTATGCCTGCGTGTCATGCAGGCGATCTCGGTTCGAAACCTAGCACCTTCTGATATTTTTAAAATTTGAATCAGGCCCTAAATCTTTTATTGGTGTTCAATTTCCTTCAAGTTCATCACATTTTCATTTCTGGTAATAAAATTATGAAAAATGTGTTCCTCATATTGTTTTCTGTGTAAAGTGCCCAAAAAGCAGCATGAAAATTAAGCCAATTTATAGAAATCAGCGAAACAAAACAGATAGAAAACAGGTAAGTCTGCTCTGGATCAACCCAAGCTTATCACCCAGAATCCACTGAGCTGCACCTAGGATTCAGGTGAATCCCAATGGGGAATCGCAATCACGCTAAATTCGAAGTTGCCACTCCGCTCCCCCTCAGCTCGATTCCCCATTGGGTTTCACCTGAGCTTCAACTCCGCTTCTACTTAGGCGATTTTGGGAATCGAGTTGAGTGCCAATTCGGATTAGGGATAGGTATAAAGCTTAGTGGCAATGGGGAATACGGGCCATGATCCTTTTTAAAGCGTAGAATCTGGAAGGAGGTAGCAGGCAGGGATATCCAAGCGAATTTTCTCTTGCCTGTACTTTTCGTCGCGAAATAAATGTAGGTAGCCTCAAGTAAAATGAAATAAATGTAGGTAGCCTCAGTTTAGGCTCAATTAAGTTGTTAATCCCTGTCAAAATCTGGCAGATGAAAATGAACAATGAAGCTGTCAATCATAAACCTGTATTTCACCTTTTTTGCTATTTTTCTCACGTTCCACATAAGTCAGCCCCGACTTCAAGCATTGTGCCAATTCACAGAAATTTTCCAGTGTGTGGTCAAATTAAACTAGGTAGAAAGAAGCCTTAGGGAGAAAATGCTCGTGAATCATTTTTTATGAATGATGATTTTTACCAGAATGATATGATGAAATCGCTTTCAACAGTTTATTTTTGACCACCTTTGAGTTGTCTACATTATGTTTTACCAGGAGCAACTGCATATGCCCATGCTCGTTGTAAAGAGGCCCACAATAGAAACATGTAGCACATTGTCTGTAAAACTGAGGTGGAGGTACCGTACTTTGGACGATTTTGAATTTCAAACTGATGTAACTTTTTTAGAAGGACATTCAGAGAAATGAAATTGGGGCTCAGGGATGACAAATGGTTGGGTTTATATGCTAAAGCATGCTCACTGACCTTGGGTGACCCCAAGGTACTTTTTTTTTAAAAAAAGTTGGTGTCCAAAGTAGGCCTATATTTTGGGTTACTTTGGACACCACCTTTTTTCAGTGCTAAAGCCCATGTAAATGGTTGCCCGGGGCAAAGATGTGCCAGGCCATGTGCTACTTTGGACACTGAAAGTGTTTTTAAAAAAATATGGGCATCAAACAAATACGCTGTATTTAGGTATTACTTTGGACGGTTCAAAACACGTGTAGGTATCAATCATAATAATCATTTCTCTTCATTAATAAGTCCAATTTGTTCATAAAAATTATAAATAAAAGCTTCAATGAGATCAATTTGTTGCAAAGGCACTCAGTACAGTGAATACTGGCTCAGGCAAAAACACACTTACAAGGACTAGCTATGTACCGTATTGGTATTTTAGCAATTTAGGTATATGTAGGTATTGAGCAAATGTCAAGCACATCAAATGGAAATCCCCATTCTGAGAATTTTAGTAGATTGTTCACCAATATCCTCTCCTCTTCAGATGTTGACAAGTTGCATGGCCAGGGATCATGCCGTGCAGGTTTCTTGCCTTGTTGCTGAGGTTCGACTTTGACACACCCACTTATAGACATTCCCTTCTTTACTGCATCCAAGGCCTTCTCCAATGTTTCAGCTGAGTAATCAGCATATGCTCTGGCACCAGTTTCCTCTTATACTTACCCATCAGTACCTACAACCCTCAAATTTGACATATTTGAGCACAGATAAATCACCTACACTAACTCTTGCTGCCTTTCCTTCTTTATCTGTCCTAAAGCTATGGAAAGGAAATAAAAAAATGATGACTAGTGGCCTACCTACCTACCCCTACATACCTAGCTATCCTTAAATCCATATTTAGCACTGGAAATACAAATAGAGGACAACTTTGGATGTGTCCAAAGTAACCCAAAAAGGTAGTGCAACCTTGAGGGTAACTTTGGACAGCAATTATCAGGAAAGGGGCATGGTTTTCCAAAAATATAGATGTGCGAATTTTTAAATGCTAATTTTATTAGTTAGTGTTGAGAAAACAAAAAATGTGGGTGATCTCCCAGTAGAGTTTCAAAATCTTAGTTGTCGAGCTTAAAAATTGCCTATTTTTTAAGCAAACACATTTTATTGTAAAATTTTGCATAGACCAGCTCAAACAGAGCCCAGATTCTGTGAAATTACTCCTAAAGAATCATAAAACCCATAGTCATCAGCCATTTTGTGGCAGAATTGTTCTCAAAGTGGTCATTTTGCTCTAAATTGAAAATTTCACTTTGTCCAAAGTTCGCACGCATGTCCAAAGGTGATCTCCAAGTAGAGTTTCAAAATCTTAGTTGTCGAGCTTAAAAATTGCCTTATTTTTTAAGCAAACACATTTTATTGTAAAATTTTGCATAGACCAGCTCAAACAGAGCCCAGATTCTGTGAAATTACTCCTAAAGAATCATAAAACCCATAGTCATCAGCCATTTTGTGGCAGAATTGTTCTCAAAGTGGTCATTTTGCTCTAAATTGAAAATTTCACTTTGTCCAAAGTTAGCACGCATGTCCAAAGTAACGCCATCTTACGGTACAGGCAGAGGCCAAATTCAGTACCACTTAAAATCACAAAAATATGGGCTCAGATGTAGTTGATATTGAGCTTTACAAACGCAAAGGTCCAAATTGCCAAAAATACGTAAAGCTTCAAATGGCTAGAAATTGAGGATGTCTATCTAAATATCAAAAAAAAAAATATCTACCTTCTACCTAAATATCAAAAAAAAAAAAAAAAAAGAAAAAAAAAAAAAAAAACAAGAACACAGAACTCACTGTCAGAACCACGGGAAAGAATGGCATGTTGAAGAATCCTGCAGGTTTCACCGATGCCCAACAAGAGCAATGGGATGGACAGTGAGTCGACTGCAATCACCAGCCGGGACTTTGAATCTGCAAGAATCTTCACCACATGTTTTGGGAATTCAAAGACAGGGGCACAATTGAGCAGTCCATCAGGTGTGGCAGTGGATGGTTCAGAGAAGCAGTCGTGGAAATGGATGCCTCTGTCCTTGTTGGGAGACTTCTCCTGACCAAGAATGGACTGCCACCATGATGGTGAATGTTCCATGCAGATCAAATGAACATCGTAGCCCAGTAGGAGATGTTTGCGGAGGGCAATCAAGAAGAGTGGCAGGCCACGACATTGCAATTTATCTGAAAAAAAAAAAAAAATCGCAGAAATAAAATAAACATACTACATACTTGCAAATACAATCTTGACTGCATGAAAAGAAAAGTAGCATTTCGAAATTCGAAAGCTTGTTCTATTCCATTCGAAGGTGCATACTGACTCAACTTGCTGCAAAAAGGATTCTTTGGAACAACACCCAAATTTTTGACACTGAAAAGAGAGAGACCAGCATGCAAAAAGGTGTTTCCAGCATGTAATTTCCATCCTGGTGCACAATTACATTGGAGAGCATTTTTGGCTCATGGCTTCCGGATCCAGTGAAGCTCCTGCTCCAAGCAGGATGATGGATCCAAGACCACTGAATCAGTAAGCAAATGATACCAAGGCCGTGGAGTTCCAGTGTAACTTTTTTCCCTCTTCAAATTCCATCCCAGTTGGGCATCAAATGGGTTCCGAATTTACAGCTGTGGACAATTTGTTAAAATAATCCGCTGGGCCCAGTAATACCTACATGGAATGAAGCATCCCATTTCTCAGTGTGCGGGACTCTTTTAAAGTGAAATAGTCCCCTGGAAGGGGGCAACTGACCATTTTTTACGTTTTTGGGAACAACCTTGGAGAGTAAAACTGGAGCATAAAACTGACAAGAGAGCAAAAACTGAAACAAGCTTTTTTCAAAAAACCTCCATCCAATCTTTTTGGACTTTTGTTTCGAGAGGTTTAGGGTTTCATGCAAGAAGGCAGGCCAACCTGCCACACATTGGACAAGGCTGTAAAACGCCACCAGTTCAAGGAACACAGAGCCCAAGTGTCCAAATTACCTGAAGAAAGGCAAGATAGGCGCAGACGGAACAAAAATTTTCTGCAAAGGATAGGAAAGCAGTTTAGCAGAAATTAACCCCTCAAGCCCGGAATTATGAATTCGGCATTTGCAATGGTATTCCGCAATTTTCGGCACCAAAAAGTGTCGCTCCCGCCGGAATTAATAATTTTTGCAAGGATTTTCGAAAAACGGAAAAAGCAGAACTGCATGCATTTCCCACCCAACCAAGCCAGATTTCTGCTCTGTGTCAATAAAATCACTCATATTTTGATGTTTTCAACCAATAAAAACACTTTTGCACAAAAAAAACTGGCCAAAACACACACAAACCACTGAAAACCGCACCAAAATTGAGCAAAAACTGGAAAAAACAGGAAATTTCAACACGACGCCATTTCAAAACGAATGCAGCAAATCGAGTGAAATAAGCGTCTGCTAAATCGCGCGTCTTTCAACTTTTCGAAAATTCAACTTTCGGCGGCCGGCAGATGTCGTGCGATCGCGAAAACAGGCGCCTTCAACTGGAACTCAAGACAGAAACCCGGGAAATTTGAAAATTGCGCCAATTTGAAACGGTTGGACCGATTTTGGTGGAATAAACGTCGTCTGGATCGCTGTTTATTCCTCTCTCAGACTATGAAAATTTCAGCCGACGTGATTCGCCGCATTTGCGGCGATAAACCCATTTGAATGCATGGTATTCCCGCGCGTACGGTGTACGTCAGTCGGCAAATCGCCACAGCTTTAAACACGTGTACTCCTTACGTCAGTCGGATATCAGTTCAGTTTTTGAGCGCGTAAGGTGTACAGGCGCCGGGCTTGACCGGTTAAGCAGGTTTTCTGGGTCTTACAATTTTCTAGGGTAGGCCTAAGTTGCCAATTTTTACAATGGTAAGTTGCCAATGGATGTAAAAAGACAAAAATGATAGCATATTCTGCAGCATCTCACAAGGGAACCTATGAGGACCTAAGTCAAAAAAGCTACCTGCCATTGCTTGCAGTCTAATCAATCCGCAAAATGCAGTGGACTAGGAGGGCTAAACAGTGTCCTTTCTCATTCTGCCTGCCCAATACAAAAGGCCAGCAAAACACCGAGGCCTGCTGTATCCTTACCAACTTACACTTTTAGTGCAGCACCCCAACTGATAAACACCATCAGTTTTTAAAGTTTTTTCTCAATCATGAGATCTCACCCACTTCACTAACGAAGGCCTTCCAACGTGTCCAAAATACATCTGGTCACCCCTACCCCTGTCAGAGAACAGAATGTTTAGCAAACGTGGTCCAGGCACAACACTAGGTAACCTAGGCCTACTTCAAATGATGCAAAATTCTGGTGAAAGGAAAGACTCTTGTGCAATTATTGAGCAAAATGTTTGAATTTCCATTAGGCCCCTAATTTGTTTCTGGTGCATCGATTACAATACAAGTGCGGAAAATCTCGAAATCCTCTCTTTTAAGGTCACCCATGGGGTTGCAGCGATGCATCTTAAAACTGAAATCGATTGTTTTGTTTTGGTTCACATCACCTCAGGAAATTGTGACATCAATGGTTGGTCATATTCATAGCTAGGTTAGTGATTGGATAAGTTAGGCAGATAATTAAAATCAATCAATCGGCTGACGAGTTTTGTAAAAGTGAAAATCAGGCATGACGTCAAGATTTTTTGAATTGCTGTTTGCTGTGAACCTGACTGAAGGAAGGAACCAGGAATTTATTGGCTCCATTATTCAAAACCTGTAAGATCTAGAATAGCATGTTAGATATGGCATCTATTCGACAAAGCTAACCTTCTAGCAATAGAAAAATGGTCGCCTCTCCACATTTTAAGATACTGTCCATGGCAGGCACAAAGGGTGAAGATGAAATCTGAGGATGAGAGGGATCAGCAGAGAGGTAGGTAGCTGCCACAGCTTGTCAGCTTAGCACCACTTCTCAAGTCTCCGTGATTTTTTGACCTAGATGAAGCCAATTGGATGGACGTAGACAGAAGAGAAGCTCTGACAAAGAGATGTCCAAGCATCATCAAACACTGACCCTGTTGCATAAAATCAATCAATAATCAGTCAGTAAGGAAGAGACTGCTTCCGAACAGAAATTGGTCTGGGGTGAAGCTGGAAATGACAGGCAAGTAAAAATATGCTCAGAAGCAGGCAGCTGGCATTCAAGGAAATTCAGCAGACCACGGCTCGAGCAGCAATTTGGATAATTTGCCACATGATTTCAGAGAGTCCATCTGTTCTGCAACATTTCCAGCCAAGAGTGAATTTGTGAAGACATGTTCATTCGATTGTGCTGTCTCCTCTTCCTCTGTTTGGTTTGGTCCAACAGTTTCAGCAAACAATGCAGTGGTGTCCACGAGACTGGACACTTTGGGATTGGTTTTCCTGTTGTACTTTGCTGCAGCAGACATCCAATCTGTCCAAGCAACCTTGCACTGGTTCACATACTCTGAACAAGCGTTGAGACTCTGCTGATCCGTAGACAAGAGCCCATCTTCATTATCAGGTTGTGGTTCAGATGTGATCAGTTGGTAAAACAAATCACCAGCAGCTGTATGGCGGATGACAGCCAACGTATCCTTGTTCACTCCATGAGAGAAGGGAACAATCTCCAACCCAGTTAGTGACTGCTGCAAACGTGGCAGCAAGCATCCATCAAAATTCAAGCCCTTCAATTGGAGCTTCAGCAATGACTGAGCAGGTGTCTCCAGCTGCAGAGGCCGACCTTTGAATATCAAATTCTTGAGGTGACTGGGATGGCAGGCTGCACTGCAGATGGTCAGCAGGGGTTCTCTGTCGAGGAAGATTCCACCTTCAGCACTGAATTGGCATGACCTGTGTGTCAAATCATTTACAAACAGTGTGACATCAGAAGCAGTTCCTTGGCAGCCAATCACAATCGATTCACAATCGGACAACTTGTCAGCTGAACTGTCCTGCAGGCATGACCGCATGACAGAGGGAGGCATCGACAACAGGTGGGAGGTTTTCTGAAGAATTCTGGATGGTGAACGGAGATCAATCGTCAAAAGGCAATGATCTGTGGTGAGGAACAAGTGGTTTGGGTCATGCTTGCTGTATCTGAGTGTGGTCAATCTTTCACCTTGATGAAAACCACCCAAATTGCCTTCAAGCGAAAACATGAAATTAGGATTCCTCGTTGGAGTACGGATGTCCACAATGGCTATGTCCGATCGATTAGCAACCAGGACCATCCTTGGATGAGGGGCATAGCATACATCTCGCCAGTCGTCGGCAGAAAAGAGCTTCGGATTGGGTAAAGAGAGTTTCAGAGAAGGTAGGCAACGATCCATGTTCCACACAAACAACTTCTTTCTTGTCACTGAGCTCATCTCATGGGAAATAACAGGGTTGAGCGACATGCCGGATATGTAAGCTCCACTGGACGTTATGTGTCTTTGGTCCTCCAGTGAGATATCTCCCAATCTAATCCTGTACAAGGTAATGGCTTGGGCTTCACGGACAAGGATAAAGGACCGTCCTTGGCAGTGAGTCACTTCAAGTTGGAAAATCCGGTCTTTAACATCCGAGGAGTGCTCCCTTTGTTCATCAAAAACCAACTGCGTATTTGAACACAATTCATCGCCACACAGCACACTAGTTTTCAAGCAAACTGAGCCAATGGAGTTACCCTTCTTTCCAAGAGTCCGGAACAAGTAATTTCCACCCTCTAGGTCTGCGACGCATGTTGTTCCTCCGCTATACATCCAATTAGAACTGCCCTGTAAGCCATCTGTTGGCTCGACTGAATAGCCATAGATCTGCGCAAGGCTGCTCATTGGGAACTCCAAACGCGTTGCTCTTCGTCCGCCACGGGCATAATTATCCCGAATTTGCCGGATGACTGATGTCCGGAAATTTGGATGATTTTTCTTGCAGACATAAATTCGCTTCCAATCTTGCCATTTGATGACAGGATCCAGACAAGCGTCCAGAAAAACGCCATGTCTGAACCACTGCTCTGCCGGTAGAACCGGACAGCAGAGATGATCAGACCTCTTCGTGAGATTCAGGGACCCATCAACACAGCTCCTCAATATCTCGCCAGAATTGTTGACATGGAAGACTGGGCCATGAGTTGACACATTTGGCATGAGCTTCTCTGGCTGATTGTAGAATAAGGGTGAAGTGTGGCTGCTCCATAACAGCCTGTTGTCACTGACACATGGGAATTCCGTTATGCGGTAAGAGTCATTGATGTCCATTTCCGATCACGAGAAGATGTTTTCCATCAGAAGCAGAATCACATTTTAAGAACCTGTGATCAAAATCAAGACGTCGCAGTTTATGACAGAATAGTCATTAATTTGGTTAGAGAAGTAGTTTAGTGGAGCAAGAATAAAAGATGGAATCTCAATGCTATGATGCGTTCAGATTTCATTTCAGGCAATTCGAAGGGCCTGGATCATAGTCCTACCTTAGGGCCTGGAAAATAAAAGTTTTGTAGATATTACAGATAAGATTCATCGTCTCGAACACCTAATGTATCAAGTAGGCTACCCTACACATTGCCCTTGGCATGTTGGCTCTTTATAGCTTTAATTAAGGCACGCAAACTTAACTCATTGTTTATTCTTCTTTTATCCCATAACAGGCCTTGCAATGACTCTGGTCATTGCTGTCCATTTCAAACTAGGTTTCATCAAATTTTTGGTGCTGTGTTTTTATTTTGATCGCTGCGAACATCAATTTTGTGACTTTTCATCAATCTGTCTTCCTACCTGCTCATCCTGCTCTATGAAATGGATGTGATGTGTGATGACACCGGGATGGACCAATGATCACTGGGTTGTTGCAAGGTTGGTTACCTATTATCATAATTAAATAATTACGGTATTCCATTGTGATTGCTATGTTATTGTGCCACTTGATAAATAATTAAATAATTAAATTAGAATTAGGTTTACAAATGCCAGCAAAAATGAAAATCTAGAAAGCAGGCCTATTTGGAGTTTCCGACAAGACAGATCCTCATTTTGCACACAGAAATGTTTCTGTTCAAGATTAAATTCAAAATAATTGTTTTCAAAAGCTGCGAGGCCTTTTCAAATTTTCAAAACTCGGTGCAATTCGATTTTTTCTGAAGTTAAGCACCAGGTACCCAGGTACACACCTAGATCTATTTTTCACTTTTTATAATAAAAATTTATCATTAAGTTAATTATTAGGTGTCTATATTTAAGTTTACCGATGTTTAATCATACCTAATTTATGTAAATTTGGCTGTTTCACTTGGGCTATACGTATTTTTTTTAAACTGGGGACGGAGTCCCCCCGCCGATGAGTTCGATGGACAAAAGTCCGGAGTCAGAAAGTAAAATCCAACGCCAATGGACCGACGCAAATGAGCAACAGATCAGTGCACCAGGCACCACGTCAAGACCTTATTAAAAATGGACATTGCTCAAAAGGACAGTTCCGTCGGTTTCCATATAAGGTGGAGGAACAAAGTCAGACGATGCAGACAGATTGCCAACAGGCAATTTATTTGATTGAATGTTTATTTTCCATACAATGATAAAAAAGAAAATAAAATTAAAAAGCACAGGCCATACTTTGCATGATTGCTTGGTCAGATGTCATCCAGAGTGGAAGAGGCAAGCAGTTCAAATTGATGCAAGTTTGTGGTTGGAGATAAAAAGTGTGGCCAGTTTTGTTGGTTCATTCCAGAAGTAATATGGGGGTGTGACTAAAACGCTGAACCTGCTTGTCCTGCTTGTCTTGCTTGTCCTGCTGGAAACCTGCTTGTCCTGCTGGTAATGATTAAATAGGTTAGGTTATTGGTATATTAGGTTGTCCTAACCTGAACTAACCCAACCTAACCCTAACTAGCCATCACCAGCAGGACAAGCACGACAAGCAGGACAAGCAGGTTCAGCGTTTTAGTCACTTCCGTAATATGGCCATACAGTTCAGTAAGGAGGTACCTACCCTATGCAGAAATTAGCATGCCAAAAAGGAAAGAAAGAAATGGGGGGGGGGCAAATTAGTAATTTTGCTATGAAGATTAAACATCTAAAACATCCAATTTTGAAGAAATAACATCTGTGAATTGCTTTTCAGGGGACTGCAAGATTTCAGCTGGCAATGCAAGTTTATTCCACAGATCATATAAATTAATGTATGTAGGTATATAAATCATTCGAATTCAAATGATTTGGATTCGGATTCTCAGTGTTTTTTCCACCACTCATGCCAGTGGGGAGTTCCAAGTCATTAAATTGCGCTGCAGAGCAAATTTGATCCCCTGCCTCTCATTTTCAAGAAACGTGGGGGGGGTGTCATTATTTTTGCTCCTCGGAGCAAATTAATTCTCTACTTAACTACCCAAGGTTAGAGTTTTTGGAGGTGGCAATAATTCCTTTCGTATTCTGAACAATAAGAAACTGCCACATCTGAAACAATTTGGGAAAGCAGTACAGAAATCGCAAATTGCATGAGCTGCCCCCATGGGTCGATTGCACAGCTCTGACTTAGCCCAACCGAGGGCTAGGGCTAAAGTCGAAGTTAGTCTGGGCTAAGCGAAAAGCATTTGCACAGCTTCGGGCTAAGTTTGTCCCCATGCAAAAGTTAGCCCTCGGACTTTCACTGGCCCTGGGCTAAATTGAGCATTGCACAGCCTCGTGCCAACTTAGCACAGGGCTAAACCGAGTGCTAAGTCCGTGAAAAATGGTCATATTTATGTAGGTACCTACTTATTATAAAAGTTTATGTGTGGAACCTGGGCATGCAGGTAGGTAGTGTGATGCTTGCATTCATGGCCAAGTCTCACAGGTGTCAACCGCCGGCAAGAAATTTTTTTGCAAAAAAATAACGCGCCTTTGGACTCACGCAGAAGGTTTTAGACAAGACAAGACAAGATGTAAGGTATGATGCCTTCTTTTCGGCAAAACCCCAACCCAAAATTTACTCTCGAATAAAAAGACAAAACACCATTGAAAAAAAAAACACATTT
>JASGXE010008553.1:0-19576 GCA_030068105.1 Sinentomon sp. SZTP_YWyxl
AAAAATAGAACGGAATAGCAAAAATGAAAAAAGACAAACGTAATTGTCAAAAAACGGTAGTATAATGGCAGAAAAATAATGATTTTTTTATCAATGGCGAGTGGCAAACAATTGTTGATTTCAATGATGGTGAGTGGAAAACAATGGTAAATGATTAATGATGAGTGGAAAACAATGATAAATAACTAATGATAAATGATAAATGATGATTGGAAAACTACAGTATATTTTAATGGTGGATGAATGGGAAACAAATATGGTATCTAAAAATGATCAATGACAAATGGCAATCAATGTTAAATTTTAAATGATGGGGAGCGGAAAACGATATGGTAAATCATTGATGGTGAGTGGAAAATAATGGTCAAAGACATAGAATAAAAAAAATATTTAAAAAATATTTAAAAATATTTAAAAAATAAATTAAAATTTTTTAAAATTTTTAAAATATTTTTTTATTTTATAAATGTGGAAAACAAAACGCTCAGTTTTGTTTTCCACGATTTATTTTTTGCCTTTTTCAAAAATAATGTGAAATTTTATCAGAAAATGAAATATTTCAAAGCTACACAGGGTGGTTCATCAATTAAAGAACAGCACAGAAATTCATTTTTTTTAGGCATCAGCGGCACCCCCAGGAATAACACATGCTGTTATACACTGCTGTTAGAACAAGAAAAAATGGACCACACCCAAAAAACGTGAAGGAGTTTAATTCGGTGGGATACATCGCATCAAAACAATCCTCCGTCCAATGCCCTGGAGATCCACGGTGGATCAAAATGAATAAAATCAAAATGAAAATGTTTATGGATAAGGAAGAAGTTCACAATTTTATCGGTGAAATCAAAAACTTTGCAAAAATTTTGCAGGAGACAAGAAACGAAAATTGTCCCCCTAACGTTATGATCACAGGCACGCAAACGCAACGTATCTCAAAATCTGGTTTTTCCGCACAATCATTTATGGAGCACCCTGTGTTGGACATGATGGATATTGGACGAATTCATGAATTATCTGGATTCTGAAGTAGAATATCGTGGAGGTAACATTCAGCGTGTCAAGTTGGCTGAATTCTGAAATCGCATCGGACAAGTTTTTCTGCTGATGGCACCACGTACACCTACACTCTAAGCACGAGATTTCCGATTGCAACACCTTTGGAACACCTCGGATGGAAGTGTCCCTTTCGAAACATTTTTGGAACACGTATGTGTTCTTGAAACATTATGTTCCTCTCACGAATTTGGCACACATACGCGATTTGGAGCACATCTTGTGTTCCAAATAGCTTATGTGTTTTACATTTGTGGTGAAAGGAAAATGAAATGTTCCGAAAGGGGCAGTTCCATTCAACAAGCCCACATGAATAAGGTGTTCTAAACAGAAACTTCCGATTTAGAGTGAGCTCTGGTAAACATAATGAACGTTTTGGAGATGTCGTAGATTATGGCCGGCCCTAATGTTGATCAGGTCTCGTATACAGGCCTCGCACTGACAGGAGCTGGTATGTCAAATGCTAACAGACCATATTTTGTAGCTGAAATGCTGAGCTCATGAGAGAAATTCAAAAATGCTAATTGCCAACAAGCGCAGCTTCTGGTCACGTAGTCGCAATTAGTGCTGTGCAATGCCCAGTTGTTCACACCTTTATAAAGATACAGGAGACATCTGGCAACGTCTGCAGTTCGTGGCATATAGGCCCTACCTGTCTGTAATGCCAAACTGTAAACCACTTCTGCGCTCAGAGACATGAGCAAATCTGCTTCCAATAAATTTAACACTCCACCGCAGCATACCGCAGCTAAGATCACATCTTTGCAAAGGAGCGGCGGAATTAAAGTACTCAGACATGTGTTTTTCCCATTTAACTGTTGCCTCCGAAACTTTCTTCCTTTCTTTTTACTCTTATGCAGGCGGTAAAAATTAAAGCGCCAAATTTCAACAGAGCTTTCTACACTCTAAACACGAAGTTCAGTTTGGAACACTATTTTAACATGGGCTTAGATATAGGAAGTGTTCTTTTAGGAACACTTGGTCTGTTATTGGAACACACTGAGTATTCCATTACCAGCGATTTGGAACACTTAGTTACGGTGTTCCAATGAATAGAACACTTGAGGTGTTCCAAATCGCTCATGTGTTCCAAATTTGTGACAGGAAATTCACAGATTTGGAACACTCAGTGTGCTCCAAGAACACACTGATTGGAACACTCAGTGTTTTCCAAGAACACACCAAGTCTTCCATATATGTTCTTAAAAGAACACTTCCTATCTAAGCCCATGCTAAAACATTGTGTTCCAAACTGAACTTCTTGTTTAGAGTGTATAGCTGTCAGATTTTGACCTCATTACAAAAGAGGATTTTTAATTTCTGCAGAACGGAGATTTTGCTAAAATCTGAATCGCAATTTTTTTATATGTATGAGTATTCTTCCGATGCCACAAAACAGTGCGATACATCAAACGCCGTCGTCGGCAAACATACGGATTCGGGAGTGGCCTGACTCAGCAAGATCGTCCACGTAAACAAAAACAAAAGCGGGCCCAGAATGCCACCCTGTGGAACACCTGATGTGACAGGTCGGTGATAATTAAAAGAATTTTCTACTCGAACACATTGAATACGTCCAGTTAGGTATAGTCCACTATCCTATTTAAGGAACAGGGATCAACCGCTAGATTTGCAATTTTTTGGTCAGGAGATCATTTATTTACTTACAAAAATTTATTTTACTTAAAAGACACCTTCCCAAAAACGAGTTGGTGAAGGGAACCTGACACGCAGGTCAATAGTCAACAGAATTAAAATCACAATTAAGAAAAATACAATCGTCAGCTGTTAGAGAAATTAGTAGAAAAAGAAGGTAAATTCGGGACTTAGTTCAAGTTGGACACTCCTGCGACACCAAGTGGCCAGAAAATCTCAGAACTTGCGCGCCCCTTGGGACAGCATTCCAATCTCGTTCAGTTCGCGGGAAAAGGAATGAAAATGAGCATTTGAAACGATCAGCCGGGCATAAAAGTCCACCCATTATCTGTCCTTCTCTGAGGATTACGTAACACATATACTTAGTTGGAAGATAAATTTTAATTTTTCGGGATGAGGTTTTGCTATCAAGCGTTTATTCTTTCTCCTATCCGAGATTGTGAGATTTTTTTGAGATTTTGCACATGTGGATACATGAATTTCGTGGACGTTTTCCAGGCCTTGCGGATATGAAGCAGTTGCTTGACAACAAGCAGCAGGCGGACACCAATCAGAAGGTTGACAACAAACAAAAGAAAAAGGAAAGTCGATACGAAAGTCACGTCCTGGAAGACGGTCACGCCAAAGCTGCTGATTATAAATTTTTGCCCAAAAATGGCAATTAGATATAACTTTGGTGAGATTTTTCTGGGTCCTGCCGCGTTTTTCAAGCTCCTATAAATACAAATTTGATGAAGTCAAGATTTGTTTTTACCCGTGCCATCCAAAGCCTGCCCACTGCCTCCGGTTGACTGTTTATACAGTTGACGGTTGACAGCTGACTCCAATAAAAATCCGTCAAAGAAAAATTTGGAAACCCATTTTGTAAAGTTTGTGCAAACAACGCAGGCGTTTTGGCGCTCGAGCACAGAAAGTGTCCAAAAATGAAAGACGGGCCTGTAGTCATTGACAGAACAATAACGAAGGACAAAACCGCAAAAATGAAGATAATTTTTTTTCAAAAGTTCCAATGAAAACTGGATAAAAACCCCATGAAAATTTTCTTATCATCATTTCTATCAAAACACCAAAAATATTAACAAACTGATTTTTCGTAAAGGCCAAAAAGGGTTGCCAGAAAAGCCACTCCAGACGATTTCAGCGAAACACGGAAATTGCCGCCTTGTTGCTTTACCCCAAAACCGAGGCTTTATCTATCGTGCATTTGTGTCCCCCCACCCGCAGGTATACCTATAAGGTGCACCTCAACCCGCTTCCCGCACTTTGTATTTGCTGGCGATCCGATATTGCAAAATTAATGTTTCGTTTCGGCTTTCTCGAGAAAAGAAAATCAAAGTACGGAGGGCATTCAGAAAGTTTTGAGCCTGAGATGGAATGATGCATTTCTTGGTGATTTTGATGCCTTGATAATAAAATCTGATTCATCATAGAAATGTGTAAGAATTTTCAGGTTGATCCATTGGTGATTTTTTATTTTATGGACATTTCAAAAAGACCTGCACAAAAGTCAGAAACAGGCAAAACTGGTGAATGTGAAAAACGTCTGTTTCATCGAAGGTGCATTTTTGGTCAATGGTCGGAGGTGAATCTGGCCTTGGCACCCATCACTGTCCAAGGGATGATCACCTGGAATTCTCCCCACTTTCCGAGTACGTTCAAAAGTTTGCAACACCAATTGCAGTTTCGAAATTGACCAAAAATGCATCTTCGATGAAACAGATGTTTTTCACATTCACCAGTTTTGTCTGTTTCAGACTTTTGTGCAGGTCTTTTTGAAATGTCTATAAAATAAAATATCATCAATGGATCAACCTGAAAATTCTTATACAGATTTATAATGAACCAAATTTTGATGCCAAAGCATGAAAATTACCAAGAAGTGCATCATTCCACCTCAGGCTCAAAACTTTCTGAATGCCCTCCGTACTCTGGGTCGGTGTCGAATGGCAAAATGCCATGGGTGTCATGAGGAGTCTGACATATGTGTGTTCAATGCAGATTCCCTCCATGGGATAAAAAACCTGTTTCGCATAAAGATGTGCGGCTGCGCAGAGAGTTTCCCACGAGCGGGTTCGTGAGGTTGAACAGCGTGGCGCCCGATCAGGATGAGCGAAGAGGTCGGTCGCAGTTTGTAATCAAAGCGACTGTCCGCTGCGGGATAAGTCAGAGGTGCAGAATGCTACACTCTAAACCCGATGTTTCTGTATGGAACACCTTCGGAACATCATTTTTAACATGGGCTTAGATGGGGGTGTTCTTTTCGGAACACCTTTTGGAACACCTGACGTGTTCTTGGAACACCAATTTCCTGTCACAAATTTGGAACACAAGCGATTTGGAACACATGGTGTGTTTGAACTTGCTTAATGTGTTCCAAATTTGTGACAGGAAAAGGTGTTCGAAGAACACGTCAGATGTTCCAAAAGGTTTTCCCAAAAGAACACCTCCATCTAACCCATGCTAAAAATGATTCCCAAGGTATTCGATACAGAAACTTCACATTTAGAGTGTATGTGCGTCCCCCATATCGATGTCAGATGCAAATATCTCAGCAGGATTGCAAAAAAAAGCCAAAATTACGGCCGATCGTACGGTAGTGAGCCGATGAAATTTATGCGATTACTTTTCTCCACAGTTAACTGCTGTGATTTCATTTTTCTGGAATAACATCTTTTTTTGCTGCAAAATCTCGTTTTGCATATTTCTGTCTACATGCATCGCAAAATGTGCTTGGCCACACGCGACATGATTATGCATCTCGACTTTCCTCCCACAGATTCATGTATGGATGATTACGAATATGCAAAAAACGAGTATCTAGACGAACACATGCTTTTCCTGGTCGATGGGATGCAACTGAAAAAAAATACAAAAAAAAAAACAATTTTTTTATTCAATTTTTGTTTTTCAATTTTTTTTTGGATTTCCAGGCCACATTGTTCTTTTAAGAACATTTGCGGAACACTCAGTGTGTTCCTTTCACGGCCACATTGTTCTTTTAAGAACATTTGTGGAACACTCAGTGTGTTCTTGGAACACACTGAGTGTTCCAAATCTGTGACATTCCTGTCACAGATTTGGAACACATGAGCGATTTGGAACACCTTAAGTGTTCCAATGGAACACTCAGTGTGTTTCCAATAACATACCAAGTGTTCTTAAAGGAACACTTCCTATCTAAGCCCATGTTAAAAGAGAGTGTTCCAAACTGAATTTCGTGTTTCGAGTGTGGACCGTTGGATAGCCGTTTCGATACCAAATATTTATTTATTTATATGTTATTCATAATAACGGCACTGCTGCACGTCAACGAAAAATACAACGCTAATAAACAGTTGAGATAATGATAAATCAGATGATCTCATGAACAAGAGAAAAGACATGTAATTACACAAGACAGAGCTTCCCAGACGAGACATTGGGGCAAGGAAATTCGAGGTGGGGCAAGAAAATGCACCAACATATTTCACTTCCTAGAGAAGCGTATAGGAAAATCGAACAAAATAAATAGCCCAGGGGATATCCCTCTAAACAAACCTATAAGCAACCTGATCTGCGATGTATCGGATCCTAAAGTATCCTATCTCCCTGACCTACTCGTAGGGGGTATCCGGGGGTCTTCATGAATTCAGGTGTTTTTTTTAGGAACTGGCGTTAATAAGAATCACAGGATGAAGACAATTTTGGCGGATGCGGTGTGATTTTTACATGTTCCATGTTGGCGATTTTTCGAAGAGTTTCGAACACCGGAAGATGGGTTTCTTGATGGTTGAAGATGGGTTTGAGAATGTGTTACGTAAGAAAAAACTGAAAGAATGGGTCGCTTTGTCGGCTGCAAGGAAAGTTCCTCAAGATAATGGGAGTGGGAGTGCTTTGTGCTCGGTGTTAATTGTTTTTTTTTTGTTTTGGTTCGTCTTTCTTTGATGACCGACATTGATAATCACTACGTACTCGTCTCACGCCATCTTGTGTCTTATTCTTTATGTGTTGTTTTTTGTTATGACTTTTGTCGTCGAATGGCGTGTTCAAGTAGCATGAAGCGCATAGAAGAAGAAGAAGAGTTGTTCGTATAACATAAGTTGATGAATTTTCTCAACAATGGGTTTATCCTGTCATCAGTTCACATTTTTGAGGCCCTGAAAGTACAGGGTGTCCGGATAAGAGGTGGCTGGAATAAAGAAGGGGAGATATTTCTTGTTGCGCTGACGCAGATGCATCACCCACACGATCCGTTTTTGCAAAAATGGCGATTGATGCGATTTTTAACAAATCTGACTGTAGAAATTAAAGTTTCCATTTACAATCGAGGTCGAATTTTGTGGCACCTCTGTTAAGCTTGTTATGCTTGGATCAAACATGGAAAACGACGCATTAATGTAACTAATTAAAAATTAATTAATTTATTATTTTTCGTTAATTAATTAAAAGACGAAATGCAATTTATCCGCCCCTATACGTAAATTAATATTTAATTAATTAATTAAAACCTAAATATTTCCCTAACTATAGTTTTCGGAAATAAATGACTCGCAAGGCCAACACAACAAACGCTCTTTTTTTGACATTTGCTGAAACATTGAAAGGAAGCCCACTCCGGAAATATTTCACTTTTTCCCTTTTAATTTTGAGACTCTAATGCAGAGGCAACAAACATCAATGGTGAAAACGTGGATGCCAAATCGTGAGGCAACGCTCAAATCGAGAACGCGTGTAGGTCCAATCGTGGAGGCAACACTCAAATGGTGAACACGTGTATCTGTGATTGCGGAGACAACACCCAAATGGAGAGAAACGTGTATGTCTAATCACGGAGGCAACACTCAACTGGAGAACATGTGCATGTCTGATTGCGGAGGCAACACCCAAATGGAGAGAAACGTGTATGCCTATAATCACGGGGGCAACACTCAACTGGAGAACACGTGTGTATAATCGCGGAGGTAACACTCAACTGGAAAACATGCATGTTTAATCGTGGAAGCAACACTCAATAGCGAATACGTGCATGTGTGATCACGAAGGCAACACCCGAATGGAAAATAGGTGTATGTCTAATCGCGGAGGCAACACTCAACTGGAGAGCACGTGTACGTCAATCGCAGAGGCAACCATAAAATGGAAAACATGTGTGCCCCGAATCGCGGGGCAAGACTCATGTGGAGGACACGTGCATGTCTGAGCGTGGAGACAACACCCAAATGGAGGCCATGTGCATGTCCATTTGTCGAGGGAACGAACGGTCAAGTGGAGAACATGCGTGCCCCAAATCGCGGAGGCAACGCTCAAATGGAAGACACGTCAGGTCTGATTGCGGAGGCAACACTGAATTGGAGAACACGTGCATGCCAGGCAGATTTGCCCTGTGTTTCGGCGGAGGACACACATGAAGGCAATGAATTGTGAACCGTTCGAAGGAGCACTCTGTACATCGGTGTGAACCGTAAAATTCACCAAAAAATTCACTGCGTGGTTGGTGACTTCCGTCTTTCATGCTCCACAGACGTTTATCGACGCAGGATCTCAATGTGCTGAACTCCGCATATGCATCATTACAGCATAAGAAAAGCATTAAAACGTCTGGAGGCAAAAAAAAGATTCGGTTGGCCCCCTTTTTTCGCGAAGAAGACGGCTGTTAAAGCATTTTATCGCTTGTTGTGTCGCAACAAGACTCATGTCATGACATAGGCATGTCGTAACAAGACCTGAGTTTCTTCTGGCCAACTTGAGGATCACCCGCAAATTGTTTGCAACAACCATGGAAAGGCCGTCAGAAAAACGCGAAGAAAAGATGGCCAGCCGAGACATGAAGAGCATTAACAGTCTCCACAAAAATGCAAAACTGACCCAAATCTTAGGGATTCTGCAAAAAACACAGAGATGCTGACTTGTCACTGTGGTCTTGCGGCTGGCGCGCCTCGCTCGTAATCCGAAGTACCCGGGTTCAAACCCCAGTGGTTCAGAGCAGCTCTACGCAGCCGCTTCCGGGTCGAGCCTTGCATAAAAAAAATCAGTCGTCACTGGGGTTTGAGCCCGGGTGCTTCGGATTACGAGCGAGGCACCCGGGTTCAGCCACTTGTATACAGTCGCTCGTATACAGTCGTTAGGGAACAGCCGCTCTACGCAGCTACTCGGACAAAGCCGCTCGTACTCAGCCGCATGAACAGAGCCGCTCGTTCAGAGCCGCTCACTTTATTTAAATTGCTCATTCAGTTCTGGGCGGAATTAGACTCGACGTCGGATTGATGCGCTTGCATCAGACATCAAAGTTTTGGGGTCCCGGGTTCGAATCCCACCAGTTCCAAAATTTTTCCAAGTGACCCTTGAATTTTTTTCGATCACAATTATTTCTTTTTCGATCACCTTGGGTCGCTAAAAGACCAGGTTAGGTCTGGTTAAGTGTGTTTGAAAAAGTTTCCGCATTAAAAATGTAAAGAGAAAATATATAACCAGAAGTGTTCTACCATTTCAAAGAACGCGAGCCGCTCCTGCACAGAGCAAAACCGCACGTGCACAGCTGCTAGTTTTCAGCCACGACCACGAGGAAGTGAATTACAAGATGCATGATGAAATTGGTAAATGTCTGACTTCCTTGACCCCTCGTACCAATGACACAACTCAATCGAGCCGTTGTCTGGAGGGCGAAATTAAGACCCAATTCGCAAACAGAATGAGAAATGAGTCAACGAAATACACAGCAAGGACCAATTACAGACATTTCGGGACCAGTTTCGTTTCCTTTTCATCGAAAGTTCATCTGGGGTTCTCTGTCGGCTGCTGTGCCTGCCCAAACCCAACCCACCCCTCCTTCGTGACCCGCCCCACAGCCTCTTTCTAGGAGGATAAAATTACGTATGCTTGACAGAATTCTGTTTCTTGTATGCCGCTGCGATGAGATGCTTTATGCATTGAGATATCTCCAAATTTCTTCATCGACAAAGTACCCATTAATTGCAATCGTTTTAATTCGCCCGCCGTTTGTTTAATCGCTGTTTTAGCGAAGACAGTATGCTATTAGGTCACTTTCGAAAAACACGATAAAGTTATGTTATCTTTGACATTTCTGTCACGGAGGCCTTTTGGCCCGGCAGCAGCGCAGGTGTTGCCCAGGTGGCCCCACAGGTGTGAGAAAAGTCCATCACTTGGACGTGTCTGCTCTGTGCTATAAGTTGCCTTGGTTCCTTTAACACCTTGACCTCAGATGTACTGTGGGAAGACATTCGAGTGCGGGCATTTTATTTTGCCAAAAAAGGGACATTTTTCTTGTGCAGGCAGGAGCGGGCAAGTTTTGTCAATTCCCAATGTCTAAGCGCCCCAACGTTTTGCAGCGAAGCTCTGTTCATGCTGACAAGGCGACAATTCATTCACAGATGGAATTACTTCCCAAAATTCTAGAATACGTTAGCTCCATTTGGGATCCTGCGAAATTGAGCACATTGATGACAGGGAGAAAGTTCAAAGATCTGCTGCGGGCTCCAGTGAAGTGCAGTTCAGCAAGAAACCCGCAGTCACGGAAGTCGGATGAAAGCTGACCCTTCAACCGGCACCGGCACTTTTTCCATAGCTGCTCATGGCCCATGCTGTCCACGTACCCATTTCCGTCTATCTGTCGTGGTAAATCTCTCCAGAAATTGGCTAGGTGCGATATGATCGGCTGATCGATTAGTGTAAAAACGGCATCATTATCAGTTGTCATCTTCGTTTAGGAAAGCAACAGTGGGACAGTCCCAAATAAGGAATTCTTCTTGGAAAATGTATCGCCACATTGGCCGTTTTACACTTTTTTACTGTTTAAGCAGTCTAACACAGTAAAAAGTGAAAAACGACCAAGGTGTCAGATCACGGTGTAACGCATGAACATTATGACAGAAAATCCGGCGGATTTAAAATATGATATCCAAATCCGACCGGTATTTTAATTCTTTTTTCCCATACGAACTATCAGGGACTGGAACAGTCATCCTGTTACATTCAATTTTCTTTCCAGGGCAAGGAAATCTCTGGGCGCCGCACCGATTTAAGCTCATAGTGATTGATTCCTCTTTCATCACGCACTGACTCTTAAATGTGTTTTGTCCTCTTCATTGTGTGTCATAATCTGCTTTTTACTCTCTTGACAGCTTGACGAACACTTAATTGTGTGCAATTTTTGTATTGTTTTCCTGCTGCCAAAACACGTTGTAGCAGTATTGCTTTGGCCATGTTAAACTGTGTTCGTCCTTGTTAGAGTATGTTTGCCCATCATGGTACACGTATAGACAGCGTTAGAAAATGTTTGAACATTTTACACGACATCAGACCATGGTCCCACACACTGCTTTGAAGTCGCTGCATCAGATTGTCCACACAGTAGGATGATATGAAAAAGGGATGAGCGCGTGTGCGGCGGGTAAGTTTATGGTCCAGGGGGTTCCGCAGGGGCGCGTTTTAGGGCCACTATTGCTGCAACGCATCCCGTTTTTATTTCACGATCACGAAGCTGTTTTTCCTGTCGCGTAATGAGCTGGCAGTTATTCCGAATTCTTCCACGTCTGAAGTCGCAGATCGGAAGTTTTCCTTTTCGTATAATTTCCCTTTTTTAGTTTCGATTTTTCCGTTTGGCCTTTCCCACCGACGAGCGACGAGCTGACTCCGCACAGCGGCGGCTCCTCGCCTTGCTCCTGCCTGCTGCCTGCTGCCGTTCGGCCGGCTCGCCGTTATGTGTCTTCGGTGTTCGATAATAAAATTGTAAAAAAAAAAGAGTAGAAACAAAAAAGAAAAGTCGAGAGACAAACAAAAGAAATAAACGGCAAATATTTGCATAAAACTACGGAACTACAGGGTGTTTATCAAAGTGAATACAACACTTCAGTCTTCAGCCAGCCCATCTACGAGTCGTTTTTTACTGGCGCGGTTTTCTGACCGATTCTTAGCGGAGAAGGTTCAATCCAGGGAAGCATGTCCAGTGAAACCCAAAAAGCTTCCAAAGACCGACCTTCCCATTGCTGGTGCCAAACTCCACTTGTACCGGCCGTCTTCATGACTATCTTCGAGGATCACTGGAGTTAATGACTCTAAACAGAATAAGGATTGCCTTTGCGAATCACTGTTCGGGTCAATGCGCAAGTAGAAGAAAGGTTGTCCTGACGAATGAATGCCATGGCGAGAATAACTGGTCCGATTAATGACATAACAGGAGATGCATTGTTCAGGCAAATGACTATCACGTTAATGACTGCTAACAGATGAAGGATTGCCTTTGCAAATAACTGCCTTCTAAGAATCAGTGTTCGAGTTATTGACTGCTAACAGATTAATGGTTGTCTGGGAAAATGACTGCTTTGGCAGAATCAGTGTCCGAATTCAAAACTGCTAACACATGAATGATTTTCTGGGGAAAGATTGCTTTGGGAGAGGTGTTCGAGTTCATGACTGCTAACACATAAAGGTTGTCTGGGAAAATGACTGCTTTGGAAGAATCAGTGTTCGAGTTCTTGAGTGTCAACAGATGAAGGGTTTTCTGGGAAAATGACTGCCTTGCAAGAATCAGTGTCCCTTGCAAGAATCAGTGTCCGAATTCAAAACTGCTTACACATGAATGGTTGTCTGGGGAAATGACTGCCATATAAGAATCAGTGTTCGAGTCATTGACTCGTAACAGATGAAGGGTTGTCTGGGAAATTGACTTCTTTTGGGAGAATCAGTGTTCGAGTTTATCACTGCTAACAGATGAATGGTTGTCTGGGAAAATGACTGCCTTGGGAGAATCAGTGTTCGAATTCATGACTGCTGACAGATGAAGGGTTGTCTGGGAAAATGACTTCTTTTGGGAGAATCAGATGAATGGTTGTCTGCGATGAAAACAGATGAATGGTTGTCTGGGAAATGACTGCTTTTTGGGCGAAAATGACTGCTAACGGGACTTATTGGCAAATCCTTGGGCGAATCTCTGCTCAAGTAAAAGCTGCGGACAGATCAAGGACTGTCTTGGCAAATGAATGCCTTGGCGAATGACTTGTTCCATAGTTAATGATAGCTAACGGATTAAAATCTCCTGATGGGAAATTAGAGCCTTACGCATGCATGGGCGAATCACTGCTCCAGCTTAACTGCTAACAGGCGAAAGATTGCTTTGGAAAATCATTGCATTGGGCGACTCAATTTTCAAATTTTACTGCTAACAGATTAAAGATTTCCTGGCAATTTATTGCCTTGGGAGATCATTACTCGAGTCGACGACTGCCACGTGCGACAGACGAAAGTCTGCGTTGGGAATTGACTGCCTTGTCAAGAACTGCTCGGATTAATGACTGCTAACGAGTAAGGATTGCAATGGAAAATGACTTCCTTGACTACCCAAACGGTGCTATAGCACCGTTTGGGTCAATGAATGCAAGCAGGAAAAGCATTGCCTTCGATAGAATGATTGCTTTGGCCAGCACTTCTCGGATTATCCTTTAGGCGAAATAACTTTGTAAATAACTTGTCTGACATATCTGCGAAAGTATTAAGCTAATATAATTAAATTGAAATTGAAATTGAATACCAATTGTTAACTTCATTAACTTCATTGTTAACGGTGGCTAACTTCAATTGTTAATTAAGATTAATGGATTAATGATTAATGATTAGCACTGCTCGGATTAATGACTTCAAACAGGAATAAGGATATATGCCTTTGAAGAATATCTGCCTTGGCGCGCACTGCTCTGATGAATGGCTGCAAGGAGGAGAATTCGGATTAATGATTGACCGCAGGAAAGGATTTCCTGACTAAGACTGCCTAATCTTTGTTGAAAATGATGCGCAGACATACAATTTCACAAAAAGGATAACTGTCTTGACAAATATCCGATCGAATATACGAGAATGACCGTTTAGAATGACTGTGCCAGATGAGCGAAGACTATACTAACATGCGAGAAGAAGACATGGATTTGAGAATTCCACGTTCCATCAAGAAAATTCTCAAGTAATTTTCAATAAACATGAAAATTACTTATGGGAGCTTCCATTTCGCAGCTCAAATGAGTCATTTCCAATGAAATTAAAAAATTAACGTTTGTTTTCCATCAGCGTTCCAAATGGATAATTTTCAAGGAAATTGACAGTGAACCATTTTTCAAAGCTTCGTTTCAAATCGCGAAAATTGAGTTTTCAAACAAATTTGGGTTCATTTTGGCTTGAATTTCAGCAAAAATGCTGCAGAATTCCAAACTTGCCGAACCTCCCCAGATAACTTGAGATTTGCAACTTGCTGAGCCTCCCAATAACTGCAGTTTTCCTTACTTTCTGAACTCAAATGTACTTACAAACTTGCTGGACGTCACAACAACTACAGATTTCCAAACTTATGTCGAAACTATGCAGATTTCCAAACTCTCTGAAACTCCCTTCATTCACATTCACATATTTCCAACTTGCTGAAACTGCATGCAACGTCTGAACCACCACTCCACCCCAGAACTTGTTAAAGATCTCAACATTTAAAGATTTCCCAACTTCCCGAAATGATTTCCCAACTTCCGGAAACAATTAGATTTACAACCCTGGTGGATCGCCCGAGATGTGCAAACTCATCGAACCTCCTAACAACAACAGATTTTCAAACTTGTTGAACTTCTCTGCAAATTTCTCTACAAACTTGTTGAACTACAAATTTCCCTTCCAAAGCTTCCAACAACAACAGATTTTCAAACTAAGTGAACTTACGGATTAAAGATTTCCAAACTTGCTCAGCTTCCAACAACAGATTTCCAAACTTGCTGAAAATCTCAGCAAAATATCGATTTCCAACACTGGTGGACTCCCTTGAACCTCCTCACATCTGCAAATTGCCAAATCTGTCGAACCTAACTGCAACAACACATTTCCAAACTGGCTGAAACTCCCAAACTGCAGATTTTCAAAATCTCTGTACCCATCACAACGGATTCTAACCTTGCTGAACCTCACGAGAACGTCGAAATCAAAACTTTCAGAACCTCCTTTAAATCCGAGCATGTTTTTCCGAACTTGGACAACTTGGTGAACCCAAAAACAACAGGTTTCAAAACTTGCTGCGCAGATTTCCAAACTTGCTGAATCTTTCAATAGCTGCTGATTTTCACATTTTCTGAATCTTCTCCAATTTGCTGAAACTGCATAAAACTACGTGCAGATTTCCAATTTCCCAACCTCCCAAATACTCCTAATTTGTTCCTCCAAATTATATCTCCCTATAAATACATATTTCATTTTGACGAACCTTCGTAAAACTCCATTTCCAAAACTTGCTGAAACTCTCTGGAACTTGCAGATTTCCGAACTTGCCAAACCTCCCTAAAACGACAGATATCCAAACTTGCAGATGGAGGTCCGATCCAGGCATCCACCAACGATTGAGGCGTGGCACCGGTCCGTCCGGTGCCACGACCAAAAATCAAACTCGAAACAAATCATAAATAAAAAAAACCAAACTTGCCGAAGCTGCCATAACTGCGCAGATTTTCAAACTTGCTGAACCTCTCAACAGTTGCAGATTTCCACATTTTCTGAGTCATCTCCAATTGCTGAAACTGCACAAAACTACGTGCAGATTTGCAATTGTTCAACCTCCCAAAAACTACTATTTTTCTGTCATTAAATCGCCCTAACCACATATTTCCCTTTGACGAACCTTATTCATGAAAATGCCGTTTTCAAAACTTGCTAAAACTCGCTGGAACTGTGCAATTGTCCGAACTTACCAAACCTCCCTCCATCTAACATCATTAAAAACCTTAAATTTTCAAAAAGGATTGATTTGAAAAAGTAATTTTGAATTTTAATTTTTTGGAAATTTTCAAATTTTTTTTTGAAATTTTTTGTAATTTTCTGAAAAAAATAATTTTAATTTTTTGAAATTTTTTGAAAAAATTTGAAAAAATTTTTGAAATTTTTTGAAATTTTGCACGAATCGAGTTCACCTGTAAAATCGAATCGTGCACATCACGAAAGGTATCCTTTATTTCGAAACACCCTGTGGACATTTTTTCCTGGACAACATGGCCAAACGGGTTTATTACGTAGTCCTCATCATCGTGGCCATGTTTACCGTTGCCTGTTTGCGAAGATGTCTGTGTTTTTCCTCCTGCACGTTTCTGACATACGTTCAACTTTACATGTGCGACTGGTTGTCCCCCAAAATCAAAGCCGGTGGGCCCACCCCCCATCTTGGGGTCGGCCGGGCCGAAGAAGGATGCGTGGGAGGTGAGATTGAGAGGGGGCCCATTTGAAGTCGGGCAATGGGTCTTGATGTTACGAGAACCAGCGAGCGGTTTTGGAAGTGGCCCCGCATGTCCTGGACCCCGGGCCTCCCAGTCGGGGGTCGGAGCCTCCGCGGGGCCCTTCAATCATGCACTACCACTGCCTCGCGATCGGTGGCGTAACAGATGCTCCAAAGTTGCTTTTTTCATTCTCGAGGCGCAGCTCTCTTGATTTTTGATTAGCTAACTTTCTTTTTTATCCGGAGGATGCGCCACACATGTGCGCATCAAAATCAACTTGAAAACTGGCCGCCTCGGTTCGCTTGGCTTTCACCTGCTTCTGGGCCCCGCACCGTCCCTGAACACCTGGCGGCCTGCGGAGGGACGAGGACGACAGACGAGACCGCGGGCCCCAACGAAGACGACCCAGCAACACGAGGAGTTGCAGCATGTTTGGACATCAGCATCGCCCACGAACGACTGAAACGTCTTGAGAAGACCCGCTCGACGGCTCTGGCGTAACTGGCACCCGCTCCTGGCAACTCCTTCCGACCTCTCCTCCGTGTACGCCCCCGCCGTCGACGTCGACCGGCTGGTTTTTGGTTAATTTTATGGCAAATTTTGACAAAACGCGAAGCAACAATATAATGCAAATAACATTTTTGAAGAAAGCACTGAAGTGGGTGGATGCCCGGACCCCCAGGCGGGATGCGGGTGCCAGAAAACATCAAAGAAGACTCGGAGAGAACTGGTCAATGACTTGAATAGGCCAAAACCGTTGGACTGTGGTTAAAAGCAGAGGGGCCGGGGCGGATTAAAGTCAGTATTGTTGCGGAGTCGTGGCTGAACACATCGTTTGAAAAAACTGTCAAGTGTCCAATTGTGTGCAGCAGCAGTCGACAGCGGAATAAACCAACGATGCGGCTACTTGTGGTAAGTTTTTTTCTGTCCTCATCCTTACTGGGATTCGAACCCAATAGCTTTGGATTTCGCCTCCGTTTCGTGCCAACTGGCAAGCCACCGGTGCGAACCGTTCGCAGTGCACCCTTGCAACACTGGATTTTGCAGTGACTTGTTTTGTGATCATTGAAAGTGCGCGTTTGGAAGCCTGATCTACATGGAACGCTGCCATTTCCCGTGGAAATGAACACTCGTTGGAAGCTCGTTGAAAGCCGGAACGCAGCAAGAATATTCAGTGTTGGAGTGCGAGCGCGGACAGACTGTATCGAAAGGACGAATGGCTTCCGTGATCCTAGGGACTACGCAGGGTGTATTCCTTTGTGGAATAACATTATGCAAGCGATTCGCAGTGCCTTCGGCTGCAAATCGTCCAACTGTGAACCAAACTCCAACGGCAGGGTGCACAGCTCATCGGGATGTGGTCCGCTGTGCAGGGAAACGGATAAAGACTTTTGGCAAACGGCACTCGTTTTGTCGACTTCCATCGAAACAATCGCTGGAAGCAACGACATCGCGATTGGATGTCGCGACCAAACCACGCTGCCACGTCCCCACAGAACTGTGCTCCCTGTCGTTGGAGACCGGGGATTTGGATTACCTGTCTTGTATTTCTCTTCCAATTCTTGCTGGTGATGTTACTCCAGCTTGATGGGAACTGCAGCAACAAACACTGTATCAGAAAGCACCAAAAGAAATCTGTCGCATGTTTAAGATTTGTGTCATTTTTATCTCCTCCTCTGAAATGGTAGGTGAGAGCTTGCTATCTGTTCCCGAAATCTCCGAATTATGGTTATGGCCTGGATGGCCTGGTTATGATTAAGTTATGGCCTTCTAGTCATGGGAATTTATCAGTCCCCAAAGTGTAAGCAGCTTCACAGAAAACGAAGCAGACCCGAAAAATTCCGCACTAAACCTGCTCAATATCCCCGAATTTTGGCTATGATTTAATGATTCGGTTAGGACATTGTAGCGATTAGTTCAGGACTATCTTAGCTCAGCAATTATAGTTTCCAGGCTATGCAATTCCGGTAATTAGGTCAGGATTCGGTTTTATCAGCGAGGACAGTGGGAGATTAAGCAATTCCGGGATGTGGTTCAGGATTAGCTCATTTGATCAATTACTTCCGGGGTAGATCATTCCAGCATTAAGCTCAAGATTACGTCATTTCCACGATTAGTTAAAATTGGGAGATTCCTCGGATTTGTACAGGGTTAGGTCATTACTTCAGGATTCGGCAATAAGATTGTTCCGTGTTAAGTCATTTCCGCGATTTGTTCATTATTATGACATTCCAGCTATCAGTTCAGGATTAGGTCATTACTTCAGGATTCGGCCAATCAAAGATTAGTTCGTGTGAGGTCATTTCAGTGATAAGTTCATTTCCGACGATTAGATGAGGGTCTCATTATTCCTTTAGGAATTGGCCAATCAGAGATTAAATCGCACTGGTTCCTTTCAGTGATTAGTTTATGATCAGGACATTCTGGCGATTAGTTTTGGATTATGTCATGCCTTCTTGATTCGGTCATTTAGAGTATTAGTTCCAATTACGTAATTTCAGCGATTATTCCATAATGGGACATTCTGGCGATTAGTTCTGGATTAGGTCATACCTTCAGGATTCGGTCATTCAGAGTAGAAGTTCCAATTACGTAATTTCAGCGATTATTTCTTAATTAGGACATTCTGGCGATTAGTTCCGGATTAGGTCATACCTGCACCATGCGGTCATTCAGAGCTTCGATAAATCAAGGATGAGGTTATTCCTTCAGGACATGTCTATTCAGATATTAATTCGGACTAGTCACTTCAGGAATCCGTTCATAATTCTGACCACCCGCCGCGATTGTTAGGACTGGGTCATTCCTACAAGATTAGGACATTCAGCTCTTTGTTCATGATAGGTCATTACGGAGATTAGTTCGTAATTGGGATTGAGCATCTCGTGGACATCTTCGTTCAATATATTTTGGTCATTTCGGTCTTCCCGTTTGCGCCTAACTAAATTAAAGTGCTGCAACACACACCATGAGAGAATACTCTTTTTCGTCTTCTCGTTTGCGCCTAACTAACTTAAAGGGTATGCAACACACACCACAAAAGAACACTCTTTTTTGTCTTCTCGTTTGCGCCTAACTAATTTAAAGGGTATGCAACACACATCATAAGAGAACACTCTTTTTTGTCTTCTCGTTTACGCCTAACTAATTTAAAGGGTATGCAACACACACCACAAAAGAACACTCTTTTTTGTCTTCTCGTTTGCGCCTAACTAATTTAAAGGGCATGCAACACACATCATAAGAGAGAACACTCTTTTTTGTCTTCTCGATTGCGCCTAACTAAATTAAAGGGTATGCAACACACATCATAAGAGAACACTCTTTTTTGTCTTCTCGTTTGCGCCTAACTAAATTAAAGGGTATGCAACACACATCATAAGAGAGAACACTCTTTTTTGTCTTCTCGATTGCGCCTAACTAAATTAAAGGGTATGCAACACACATCATAAGAGAACACTCTTTTTGTCTTCTCGTTTGCGCCTAACTAAATTAAAGGGTATGCAACACACATCATAAGAGAACACTCTTTTTGTCTTCTCGTTTGCGCCTAACTAATTAAAGGGTTGCAACCACATCAAAAGAAACTCTTTTTTGTCTTCTCGTTTGCGCCTAACTAATTTAAAGGGTATGCAACACAC
>JASGXE010008554.1:0-18332 GCA_030068105.1 Sinentomon sp. SZTP_YWyxl
CTGGTTGGAGTGAAATGAATGGGCCCAACAATTATATTGTGATTTCCCAATTTACATTTAAGCATGGAAATAGGCCAAAGTTGACAAGGACCAGGGGGCCTGTTGGTTGACTGTCTACATACAGGGTGTTTCTGAAATAGTTGGCCATACTTCGTTTTTGACATCGTGGGGCCATTCTGAACAAAAAAGGTAGAGTGACTTTTTGCCGTCCGATGACTTCTGGGGGTACTCGCCGAAAAAAAAACATGGGACGATACACTGTAATTCACGACATCACTACGAGGTCAGCAAAAATCAACTTGTGACACATTGCAAAAACAAAGCAAATGCATAACATTACATGCAGATATGGCAGAGAAGCCATCCAAGAATGCATTCTCGCCATCCATGCGTGTAATGTTATGCATTTGCTTTGTTTTTGCAATGTTTCATAAGTTGAAGTTTGCTGACCTCGTAGTGATGTCGTGAATTACAGTGTATCGTCCCATGTTTTTTTTCGGCGAGAACCCCCAGAAGTCATCGGTCGGCAAAAAGTCCCTCTGCCATTTTTGTTCAGAATGGCCCCACGATGTCTAAAACGAAGTATGGCCAACTATTTCAGAAACACCTGTATATCACAGCAGTTACTCGTATTGCAGGCTCATTGAGATCTTTCCACATTTTTGTGGTGCATGTAACGTTGGACTGTTTGGTGACTCGACGAAGAGAAACCACAGAAAAATGAAAAAAAAAAAAACAGTTATGGAGCAAAGTACAGCAATTTGCCTATTTTGCTCCCTCCTCCTGGAGATGATATTTCTCAGCAGTCTGAAGGTGCTTCATTTTAAAATTTTATTTGCCTCGTGGGAATTTTTTGAGATTGTTTGATTTCCTCGAAAGGGTTTTCCTTTTCTCCTCTGCCTGTGGCTGAATGCTCAACTGATCTATCCAGAGATGGCTGCGACTTTGCTTACGTGAGGATTGATCTGTGCCTGAGCTTTTTGTACCCATCGGAGTATCCTGTGGTGTTTGTGAAGCAGACTAAAGCCACAATTGATGCGTTGAAAAATCGACTCCATTGATCGCAACACCATGGCCCGTGCTAGTGTAGAGTTGGCTTCTGATAGCATAGAGTTGGCCTCCTGCATGCAGGACATGCTATGCTGTGAAGTTTTGGTCTCCTCGTAAGAATGGGCGAAAACTACAGCCCCCGTTGCAGCAGAAACTATAAAATTCGGGCAGATGTGAGCAGCAACGTAGCATTAACGAATGCTTGCGTGAAAATTTTGCTTTTTCGTGATGCATTCCAGTCATTTTCGGCATTGGCGTAAGACATGCTTTGTTTAGAAACTAAATGGTTTAACAATTTTGGTTCTTGTCGGCCAAAAGAGCAGCACTTTTCAAAAAGGATGTCATTTTGCCATACTGCACAGGTTCTTATTCTTCTCCCATTGGAAGTTCTATTAGATTTGTGCCGGAGTCCACTCAGTGCAAAGCAAACTAAATTAATGTGTGATTATTATTTGAGTTTTTTCCATGTGTTCCAAATGTGTTCCATTTTGGTTCATCTGCTACAACGATTTCAGGAGAGGCAGTGCTACTTCTTGGTGACTTTCATGCACATATTGGCAAGCTGGGTCTCACACAGGAAGAGAAACGCTACATTGGCCCAAACTACTAGGTACTCCCGGGGGGTTATGGGTACGAGTGTGCGAGGGTTTAAACCCACGGCATTGAGGCAGGTCCATCGCCATGTCACCCGTAGCGGGTGACGAGGTGAGTATCCATGGGAACCTTACCCCATCTGCACCGGGACGCTGTCCCCCCGATGGTGGTAATCATTAACGATTATTATTTGAGTTTTTTCCTGATTTTTTTTTGAGCTGTATGATTCCATGTGGCCAAGTGTCAGCCGGCAACTCCAGTGGAACAGTTTCTGTTGTCGGATTTGTGGAAAATCCATTTTTGGCAGAAAGATGAAGGAAATTGAACTGTACAACTATCTAATTTCAATCAGTACTGAATGAAAAAGAGGTAAAAAGGTTTGAAATAGCCATGGAGAGAAAAGTGCCCATGAAAACAACCAGTGCTCAAGTTGAACATGCTGGAAAAAATGAAGGGTTCGCTCAGCCTGACCGTGACCCCAGAACTAAAAAAATGATGCTCTTTTATGGACAACATCGCCACAATTTTTATTCGTCTGCTCGATTTGACGGCGCCAGTAGAGGCCGATAGGCGATAATTTGTTTTTACCATGCCTTGTCATTTGCTCAGTGTGAAAAGCACAATTTATTTTGCACAAGTACAACTTACTGATTGTATTATTCGGCTCCCAAACTTTAGTGTTTTAGCGAAAAGAGACCAAGCAGTCAACAACACCGAGGGAGACCCAACGGAATTGCATGCCATTACTTTCCTCGAAACTGGTGACAAAGCTGGGGTTGCCAAATGACTTTTGTAAAATCTGCAGAAAAGGGTTGCAGTTGTTTTATACTCTCAGGGTTCGGACGGAAAAATCAATATGAAATTCCATGAATGACTTTTCCAGATCTTTTCTAAAGGGTGTAATCAATATTTCAATCATTGGTACGAATACATGAGAGATCACCATGAGGGAGTTTTCCGGGAAGTAAGACATTATTCCAGGAAAAAAAAAAAACTTGAATTCAAGGGTTTTTCCATGAATTCTTACGAAAATGCATATTCCAGGAAAATTCAAGTACTGGAATTTCGCAACATCGAATTCCAGGAAATTCAAGGAGTCGTCCGAACCCTAATACCAAGTCATCCAGGACTTTGTAACATAATGGATCGGTGTCATTGTTTCGCAAGCATATGCAAGTTCTGCAGTAGACATAACGATTTACACAGTTTACAACATTGAACGTCGTTCTGCGAAAGCAATCATTCACATTGCAAATTCTCTAGAAAATTGCTGTTTTATTTTTTAATTTACTGCCAATTGCAATTTTTAACATTAACTAACAAAAGGCTGCAGTAATTTTCAACAATAATGACTATTCACATGATTAATAAAGCACATAAAAATTGAGGCACACACCATTCCATCGCTGGTGATTGTGTTGCAAAATCTGATAAAAATGCATGCAAAATGCTAAACACTTATTTATGGAGCTTTCCCATTGTTGCGAAAGAATTTGCATAATCATTCACTGAAAAAGACCACACATCAACACATCGCTGCCTACAGAGTTTCCCGAAATCTTGCCCCAAAAAGTTTGTAATGAAAATGAAACATCTCAGCAAATATGATCCACACATGTGACAGAATATTGTGGTGTGTCCGTTTCCACATGATGCGGATGTGGAACAGTTTTTGGGAGCAGGAATGCAAGCTCGAAACTAAGTGTTGCAGGGATGAGGAGAGCCCCTTTTCCAAATGCACTGCAAATGGCTCCCCATCTCTAAGCAAATTTCTTGGCATTTTTCATCTGAAATCACGAAATGGTAGATGTTTCGACCAGTTGGTTCTCTTTGGCCATTCTCAGTCACTGCATATCAGCACATACCTAAGTTGACAATATTGTCGCCTGCGAGAAACTGGCATAATTTGTAATAAAATTGCCTGGTTTTGATGATCAACTGCACATGCGACCAAACTGGGCAGGAAACAGCTGAGGTTTAGGAAGTGACAGGGAACCTCGGCTATTCCCTAATTCATCCATGTTCAATTAATCGTCAACATCACACAACAATCCAGAACATATGCACCACACAAACACATTTTTCAAACCAAAGGTTTGGCACCATGGATCGCAACAACCAATTCTTTGAAATAAAAATGGCCAGATTTAGCAATGGTAAAATCACCACCACCTCTCGTAGAACACGTTCTCCTTTCGAACATTAGAATTCAAGAGATAGTCCTCCATTATTTCTATCATCGGAGGTGGGCCACACAAATATGCTTGCAGTCCAGTTCCTAATAGCTCCACGGTCTTCCTTATTGCATCATTGGTGATACGTCCAACTGAGAAAACGATAGGAAAGAAAAGAATTTTAAAAAAATGCAGATCAAACACAGCAGATTTGAAAAACTCATTAAAGCCAACTTGGCTTCAATGAGTTTTTCAAATCTGCCAACACATTAATGGGTGTACACAATTCCATGAAGTGCAGTGGCATTTGTGAAAATTCAAATGGAATTTACTGGTATGCACGTCAGGAAAAAACAATAAAAAAAAGTTGTAAGAAACTTAAAAATTGGCATAAATATCGAAGATATTTACAAAAGGCTTATTCAGATATTTTCTGCACAAAACACTGAACCAAAAGGAACAAAGATTCGGGGGAACGTACCTGGACCGAATGTACTTTAGTCCGAGTTGCGTTTGGTCCGAAATTTTCGGTGTAGCCACCACTCGCACAAATCAAGCTTCGAACAAAGCAGCATTCGAACTGAAAACCAATCGACTTTGAAACCATTCGAACTATAAACTATTCGAATCTAATGCTGCTCGGACTAAAGCTCATTCGAACCAAAGTTAATTCGGTCAAAAAGCCATTCGGATTAAAGCTCATGCGAACCAAAGTCAATTTGGACAAAAGTTCATTCGAACCAAAGTCAATTCGGACTGTCGGCTGTTGATGTGACATTTTGGCGCATTTTGATATATTTTTCACTGGTCTGCACAGATGGAGATAGGTTCTTTTTATTTTGAACGTTTCATATCATCATCACCTTTTTGTACGTAGTTCATTCAAAAAGTAATGAAAGTTGGTCCGTAAAATGGAAAATAAAGATTCCATAACTTTTTTTACACGTAAAAATCATTCGAAGCAATCCTCCTTCGCATCAGTGCACAGCTGCAGCCATTTGAGCCAACCGTCGAGGACTCCATGACATTCTGAAGAGGGTATACTCCTCCTCTCTAAATTGACCGCCTTTGACAAGTCTTGAATGGTGTAAAATTGTCTTCCTGCTGGGTGTTTTTTCTTTTTTTTTAAACAAGCAAAAATCGTACAATGACAGGTCGGATGAATATGGTGGATGAACGACCATAACCATTTTGTTTTCTATAAGCATGCCCTAAATTTTATCGGTCTTGCGCGACAAGGTGTTGTCATGGAGGGTCAGAATTTTTGTATTTATTTGAAAGGTGGCTTGGATTGGTTTCAAGGATATGATCAAAAACACCTTTGGTAATTGTTCCACATTAGAACTCTCCCATCATCTGTTGTTGTTCAGGAATGACATTGACGAAAACTGGTCCACTTGCATGATAAACACAAGAACAACCCTGGATCGTGGCTGTCCTTGCGTCATCCTGGGCGAGGTCATCTTGTAATTCTCTCTTCCGCCTCTGAAAACTGCTGCATCCAGCTTGCGACTATTGGAAATGGAAGGCACTGGTCACCATAGACTGTCTGTCTCAAATCAATCTGGGTTGCTGTTTCACCTAGTTTCATTCTTATGAAAATGTATACAATTTAAATTTTCTGAAAATTCCATATTTTTAGTCAGAGTTAAAAACACTATTTTGGAGACCCTGTACCTGGAAAAACAAAAGTCAAATTTTCGCATGCTTTGGAAAAAATAAAAGGCAACATTTGGATTTAAACTGCCGAAAAAATAGTTTCGATCCGACTGAGGGTTTTCCCACGAGAGGCCAACTTTCATTATTTTTTTACTCATCCACGTAGGGTTAGGTCAGGTTAGGCTGGTCTGGTTGGGTTATGCTGGTCTGGTTGGGTTATGCTAAGTTTGGGCAATTTTTGGCATTTGAATGTCATCACCAACAAATATCCCGCCCAGTGGCATGCTGGGGCATGTTTTCCAGCGGGGGCAGGCTGCAACATTTTACCGACATGTGAACTAATTTGGCAATTTTTTACCGACAAGCGGAGTGCGCCACTGCGCCGAATGTATAGAGTCATATCCCAATTTGGTCATTTTTATTTTGCTGAAATGCTCTGCAATGATCACGTGACATGATTAAGCTTAGCTGATGTGTAACTTGCGGAAATGCTGGTCACGAAAGAACATGAAAATAACAAAGAAAAGCGTAGGTAGTAAAACGAAAATCTTCACTTCAGTGGCGGATCCAGGCCGATGGGGGACAACTCACCTCGTTGGGCATGGGCAGAAATTTTTTGTCGATTTTTTAAGGAAAATACACAATTTTGCATCCAAAACGAATTCCAAAATTTCATATTCCTCGGTCCAGGGGTCCACTGACGGACTTCATCCTCAAGATTCAGTGCCAAAGAATCTTGAGGGGATGCAGGCTGCGCTTTGGAATCCTGGTGAGGTTTTCACTCAAACCCCACACCGCCCACCGGAGGTGACTGCCCCCTCTGTCATGTGGGAAGCTGCATCCATCACTCCTTCACTAAATGAGCTTCGAGTCATAGCAAACAGCGAGCAAAATCGAGTTATAGGCTTACGTCTTTGAATTCCAATTTATCAGCATCTCCATTGCCACTCTTGAAGACGGGGCTAAGTGGGACAATTTTTGCTCGAATGCATCTCCTGGCTCTAATTTTCATCGCAAAAATATGGTTTTGGAACCATACGATAGAAAAAACCCTCAGCTACCAAAATGTTCAAAGTGCATCAAGATATCTAGAAGCAATTTCCAGAAAATTATAAAATAGTGGCCCGGCGCAACTGTCCCACTTTACCCCAAGGATCGGGGCAAAGTGGGACAGACACATGGGGCAAACTGGAACATAGGAAAACTCAATGGAACGAAATGGCAAAACCAAAAGCGTCAATATACAGCAACGGAGGTTCGTCATGAACATGTTTGGTTACCGAAAAGGGAAAATCGATGCCCTATATTGTCACTTTGCAAAAGGCTCGATTTCCAGTCGCAAACGAAAGCTAGTCCCTCAATGTACCCAATGCATCGTGTGTGTTTGTGGGAGAGTGGTGGGACGTCCCAGTTTGCCCCACTTTTTCCGTTCCAGTTTGCCCCGATTTTTGACTCTTTTCTTTCGAAAACTGGCAACGTTGCATTCAATCACAGCGCCACGATGAATTTCGGAAACCGGACGGTTTGTTGCTCAACGCTGTGGCAACGAAATCTCTGTTTTCCTGGTATCTTTTTGTCAACACATATACTTGTTGAATGCAAATCTATTGCAAAATTGAAGAAACACACGTTTTTGCACCGCTGTGCCCCAAAAAATTGTGAAAGTTACCAAAACTCAGAGCAAAAAGACGCGCACTGCCTTCCGCATCAGCCAACCAAATAAACCAAGCGCGGTCGCCAAATCTTCAAGGGGTTTCCCAAAATTTCTGTGTCCCAGTTTGCCCCGCTGTCCCAGTTTGCCCCACTCTCCCCTACTTCACACACAGTTCCTTCCGACCTCACTTCACAGTTTCAGTTGAATGCAGAGCAGAATTGGGTTACGATTTTGGGGCATAGTTCTCCTTGCGATCCCAAGGTGTGTGCAACAAGGTAAAAGGTCGGACCACCAGCCGAATGGCTGCTATCAGTCCATAATGACTCCACGATGATGATGTTGATGATGACAGTGCAGTCCAGCAGAGCAGTGCAGGGCGCACGCCAAAAATGTGTGCGGTCTCAGACAGTCTTTCGCAAATGGAACTCGATGAAATCGAGAACCGCACTGCTCAGTTCCTTCCTGACCTGGCGCAAATCCTGTTTGTGAATTGTGTGGGTGGGGGCGGTCGGCGGTTGTGAGTTGAGTGCCGGATGGGGGGAGTTGGGAATGCAAGAAGAAACACTTCTGCATTCTTGTTGTGCTTCTGAATTTTTGGTTTCTCTATAAATAAATTGACTAATGATTCATGCCTGGCGCCTGGCCTGGCGCACGCGGAAGACTGATTTTTGTTTGTTGCAACGAAAAAAAAACAGCAATGAAAAATGTCTGCGGAAATTTGTAAGGGCATGCATGCATGAATAATTGAATGGGCAATGTGCATGATGACAATTGATTGGCGCACCGCGCAATTGACGGTGACGCCCGACGAAATGGGACGATAATTTTGTTTTTTTTTTCAGTCTCAAAAATCTCCAATTTTTGGCCAACTGAATCATGAATGCTGAAAAACTGTAATTTTCGATAGTGGGCATTTTTCTCAACTTCCGGACTTTTCGAAAGGCCAAGGTTGTCCAGCATGGAGCACATGCTGTCGGTTTGCTTCTGTTGGCGTTTTGCCGAAAAATGTGTCGTCCGACTGACAGCATCAGCATGTGTGCCACATTGGACGTCCTTGGCCGACACTTTTTCGTCGAAAGTTTTCCTGTTTTTTTTTTCCGGCACCGACGGTCCGCCCAGCGCTCATTTTACCAAAAAAATGGTTCCGGCAGCAATCCTTCGTCCGTCGGTAAAATGGCTGCAGTGCAATGCTGCCTGGCTTGTCCTAGAGGCCTGAGGCACATTTCAGGCATAATTCATTATTGTTCAGGCATTGAATTATTATAAAAAATGAAAAATTGAAATGTTGCGTGCCTTTTTTGGAAAATTCTAGTTGACGGCATTTTTGGCATTTTATGTAGTCCAAATTAACTTTTCCAAATTTTACCGACAAAAATTTTGTTCCACGACCGGAGGGGCAAGCTGCCCCCCCTGCCAGCACGCCACTGAATTCCCGCCCCCTTTTACACAGTGTTAAAGCTGATGCTTAGGATTGAACCAACATAACAACCACTGCCGAAAAGCCAGACTTAAGATTAAGATTAAGATCGCCAAGCAGTACTCATGGCCGCTGCCGGTCCTTTGGTAAGTGGAGTACTGTGGTGACACGAAGCATGCATACGAATAACCTCTCTCAAGTGGTCATGGGTGTCCCATCCTGAGGAGGGGGACGAGACAAGACGAAACAAAGACGGCACAAACACAAAGGCATAAAGAAAAACACGGGGGGAGGAGGGGGAAGGGAGGGAGTAGGGGGGGAGGGAGGTGGGGAGGGGGAGGGAGAGAGGGGGAAGGGGGGTGCATCTGCTAAACCAACAGACACACGAGCTCCTTTTATTCGAAGTTATTTGTTAAAATACAAACAGCAGTTCAAAAAGAGATACAAATCAGACCTAACCTAACCTAGTGGCTCTCTTCGTTGTCTATCCTCCCGCCCATGCATCCTTCGCCGGGATGCCAAGGCTAAGGAATCATATAGAACCTGAGAGTGTCTCCATGATGCACTCATCATAATTGTCTCAGGCGTTGCCAATCCACCGGCAACCATAACGGGCCATGCGACGGGAACGCGAAGCCACGGCATGCCCACCACTGCCGAAAAGCCAAACTTTTCAGCAATTTTTTGGTCTCATTCATATTCGATGCAAACGAAATTCGATCCAAACCAATTTCAATCCAACCAACTAAACCCAAACCAACTAAAACCAATTCGGTGCAAAACTCGGTTCATTCGAACCAAAAGCAACCCTAAGCAAAAAACATTTGAACTAAAAACCTTTCTAAGTAAAAACCATTCAAACAAAAAGCATTCGAACTAAAAAGCGTTGGAACTAAAAACAATTCTGGCTAAAACACATTCAGAGTAAACGCAAACGTTCGGACTAAAGTTCATTCGGACCAAACTCCGTTTGGACAAATGACCATTCGACCAAAAATTCAATCGACCCAAATAGCATTCGATCCACTTCCCCTTGTCCATAAAATCTACTCTCTCTCGATACCAGGGCCAATCTCCACAACTAGGTAACATGGTTAACATTAAACAATGTTTGCCAATGGAACCAATTTTTGGCTCCTGCCTTTCTCTTTCAACTTGGCAGGTGACTTTTTTTTTATAAATAATCGACTTTTTTTTTCTTCTTCTGAAATGGCAACATTGGGGGAATGCCTGAAATGGTAAAACAGGTTTGGTTTGCCAGTTGGTAATTAATAATTTCAGATTTCAGATAGACATAAATCTTTTCTATCTCACTGATGACTTCTTTGGTTGCCGACTTTCGTCTGGACACTGGCGTGTCATCAATCAGCTGATTGGTGACACGCCAGTGTCCAGACAAAGTCTGCAACCAAAGAAGTCAACAATCCCGGACACGACGAGCCCAAACAAGCATCGGACTGATGTCAACTGAACATTAATGACATAACACTGCTTCGAGTGTAGGTAATTGCTGAGTCGTACACAAATTTACCATGGTGAAATTGATTGCTCATAAATATATTGCAACTGGTTTTGCTGCTGCACGGGAAGCTTATTCAGGTGAAACAAAACAAGATTGATGAAAGATGGTCAAAACTTATACAGGGTGTTTCAGAAATAGTTGGCCATACTTCGTTTTCAGCATCATGTTGCCATTCTGAACAAAAAATGTAATGACTTTTTTTGTCATCCGATGACTTCTGGGGGTACTCACCGAAAAAAAAAACATGGGACCACACACTGCAATTCATGACATCACACTGAGGTGACTAATGAGCACCTATAAAACAAATTGCAGAACAAAGCAAATGCTAAACAACACATGCAGGGGTGGTAGGGCTGCCATCCCTGCGTGTAATATTTAGCATTGACTTTGTTTTGCAATTTGTTTTATAAGTGCTCATTAGTGTGACCTCAATGTGATGTCATGAATTGCAGTTTGTGGTCCCATGTTTTTTTTTTCGGTGAGTAGGTACCCCCAGAAGTCATCGGACGACAAAAGTCACTACATTTTTTGTTCAGAATGTCACCACGATGCGGAAAACAAAGTATGGCCAACTATTTCTGAAACCCCCTGTATAATCACATCAATTTCAGCCATCTGACATCTATCTTGTCTTATTTCACCAGAAGAAGCAAATCCGGTCGATACATCTCTGTCTGCGAATGGATAAGACTTAATTTTCACAAAATATTGTTAATCCAGTACAGGATCATCCATCCCGCAAAGCTTTGCGGACATTTTGAGCTTCAGTAACGATTAATGAAAAATAAACTAAGGTTGAAAACTAACCAACAACAGACTTATCATTTTCCTTATCAGGTAGTGAATTTTGTTTTGTCACAAAGTAGTTACAGGTAAAGTTGGAAGCTTTCTTTGATATGCCGTCAAATATATCCTGGAAACAAGGAAATTAGCAAGACGCTTGAAAGACTTTAGCAAGACTCAGTTTGACGTTTTCTGTTCTCCAATCTTTCAAGAGGAGGGGCCGTTTCAGGAAAAGCGCTTCTCTATTTTCAACCAACCGAGTTGTTAACAGGACAAAAGGACAGCACACTGAAAGACAATAGTGGTGCCTTTGATTTGCGGACTGCCTTGTTTTTGAACGCCTGAGATGTCTTAGTTAACAATAGCACACATTACATCAACCCGAAACCAAACCCCTATTAATCGAGCAAAAATATTTATTGAAAAAGAATCTCCTGAAATTAATGTACATTCATTGTTGAAGCCTCTCGATTGTAATTCAGGCCCAAGACTGCCTGCCATCTACCTGGAAATCTCATTTCCTCACCAGTCGTGACCAAACAGCCAAAAATCAACAAAATTGAAGAAATTGAATGCACCATCTTTCGGTGTGTCGTCTGCCAGTATTGCTCATTGCTCAGCACAACTCAGTGGGTGGGTTGAAAAAAAAAGGGAAATCGATTTTCCCGAAAAGGACCCTCTTCTTTGCAGAGTGGAGAACAGAAATCGTCGTAAGTGAGTCCGCAAAGTTCAGCAGAGTTGTGTTTATCCATGTTGAAGAATTTTGAAGAAATTTTGTTTTCGACAAAAGTGCATCCCAAGTAGGTAGCTCTGGAATTTTTTTCGATTTTTTTAAAATTTTTGCAATTTTTTGAAAATAAAAGGGCACTGATAAAAATTCAATAGTTTTTGACCAAAAATACCACATTGATAATCTTTTTCACGAACACCTGCAGTGGAGAGATTCACTAAGGGAGAAACTCAGGTTTGGGTAAAATTTTACCATTGCTTTCATCGGTGAGATTCACTCTTGAGTAAAGCTGCAGTTACGTGTGTACTCAGTTACGTGTGTACTCGTTTCAACACTTTCGTGAGCCAACAAGTATCTACCCGTGTCAAGCTACCCTGAACTTCAGATGGATTTTATTTTGCAAATCCCTCGTTTATTCCTCAAAATTCCTCTTTTATTTTGCAAAAACGCGGTGTCCCATTTGCTTTCACTGCCAATGACATGCCGATTTAGCAGGTAACATACGGTGAATTGCCAGCCACCTGTTTCCTGTGAACTGCCCAGACCTGTGACACCTGTGAATCCCCTGTTCCATTGTCATGCATGCATTATTGACTGCAGACCGGTGTTGGCATGTTTTTCGAGGCCTGCATGATTTGTGTTGCTGAGGCTATTTGTTTTCTTTTGCATAGCTCCCATTTGGTTTTTTGCAGTTCAAAACTGCAAAACACATATCCTGAAAATCTGTGACACCAGTTGATGTGAGCGGCCATTTTTCAAAGAAATCTTGACTCAGAAATTCATCTTGAGGAGACATGCAAGGAAAAGCATCTGCAGAGAAAAGGGTGCAATCGGGCTGGGGTATTAATGACAAGAGTATTGTCCGAAATCAGGGAAACGTCAAGTGTCATCCAAAATCAGTGAAATGTCAAGTGTCGTCCGAAATCAGTGAACAACCCTTGATCTGCCCCTTTTGGCCAGCAAAACTACCCTTGAGACCTTCCTTTGAACCTAGCACCTTTCCCTTTAAAATAGGGCAACAGGGGGATGACCCATCCCCGTCCCGCCAGGAAGGACTTTTTGTGTTCATGATGTTTTCCATCTTTTTTAACTTGTTTAAACATGAAAGAAAACTTCACCATGCTAACCTTAAACAAGAGTTCATCTACGGAGGCAGCACTGTGAAGAAGATGCACTTTTCGTCGACCCATGTACACATCATTCTCAACATGAAGATCATATGAATGTTGAAAAATGGACGAAAGGGGACTGATGCCAACACCACCTCCTATGAGCAACAAATTTGAAGGATCCCGCTGATGAAAACTGTCTTTGAAAGGCAGTCGCATTCTTGCACTCTCTTCCGGATCAAAGAAGAAATCACCACCAACTGTGATTTCTACATGGTCACCAACCTCAAGCTGCAAAAGAGCAGGTCATGGGTTGGTGAGAAAGGTGAAAGGATCATTCATTCTGACCTGTTTTCTTTCTTCCGCAATCAATCACCAAGTACAATCAAGTCGTGTTGAGTTTTTCTTTATCTAGCTACTTGCAACGTAAGTGGCATGGTCCACTTTCTTCCAACAGGCCAAGATGCAACAAGAGAGGCCTTGGCAATGTTTTGTAAAATGCAAAAAAATGCCTAATAAACTTTTATGTAGTATTCTCGCAAGGCTTGGTGAATATGAGTGAAACCTCGACCTTAATTAAGGGGGGAGCCCACCATGAAAAGGTGAAAAAAGAAAATGTCTCATGTTTTCAAATGCTCTCCCCCTGATACTGTGATGTTTTCTGAGCATTTTGGTCCAACAATCAGTAAAATCCGTTAAAATGGCTTCAAAGACCAAATTTAGATGTGCGAAGCAAATTCGACCACTGCATTTTCACCATTTCCCTCATATATAGGAGGACCACATTAAATGATTTTGCATATGTTTTGGATGGGAAAGTGTTAGCCTTTCAACCCAGTTCCAAGTATCTGGGAGTCATCTTTGACAGCAATTTAGACTGGTCCCAACAAGTTGCAACTGTTTCCAAAAAAGCAAATAGTGCTCTTTACTTTGCAAAAATGAATTTTAGGAAATGTCCAATGAAACTTCGTGAGCTTGCTTACTTCACTCTGGTAAGGCCTATTTTAGAGTATGCATCTACTTCTTGGGATCCTCATCTAACCACCCACTGCGAATCTTTAGAACGTGTTCAGAGGCGTGCCGCCCGTTTTGTTGTAGGTGACTACAGGAGGCGGAGTAGTGTTTCTGCAATGATTGCTCAGCTTGGCTGGCCTAAATTAGCTGTTCGAAGGAAGGTTTCTCGCATTTTGAGCCTTTTTCGAGTGCTTGGAAACTCCGGGGGGTGGGGTGATCTTTTGAGTTTCATTAAAATCCCAAATTTTTATGGGCGCCATGACCACCCATTCAAAGTAAGGCCCATATCTTCCAAAAAAGATGTTGGGAAATTTTCTTTTATTTTCCGGACAATCTCTGACTGGAATCGTCTTCCGGCTGATGTCTTTGTCCAACCATTGAGTCTTGCAATTTTGAGACGGAAGGTTACTTTCCCTGTTTTCGACGCACTCCGATCATTAATGCAATTTTTTTCCAACCACGTTTCCTATTATAACCATTGTTTTTACTCTGTTTCTTAAACAAATCCTTGTGTATGATAAAGAGGAAAACCTCTAAAATACAATTACAATATATTGACCACTCGAAAACGGTCTAAAAGACTCTCGAACAGCATATTTTGTTCATTTTGAGAGCTGGAAAGGTGAAAATTGGTGTCCTTAGGTAAAGAAGGGTCTGACAGAGCCAGATTTCTTATTGTTTTCACCCTTTACCATCAAATAGTATCTCATTGTACAATGGTTGTTTTTTTTATCGCAAGTCACCTTTTTACATAAAGAACATGACCTTTAGAGTGAAAATTCTAAAATTTGGGCTCTGTTAGTCACTTTTTGAGCATTTTTTGGTCAAGAAACATTTATCATTGTTGCAATATTGGTCCTGGCCTATCGGTTAGACTATCGCAAAGATCGTGCTAATGTTTTATTAGGTATTTGAATATTTAGGGAACTGGGTGAGATACAGCATTGAAATTTTGCACAGGCATTCCTTTTAGGGAGCTAATTATGCCCCCCAAATTTTTCGCAAAATCGGTTGAGAAACAAAGAAGTTGGTCCACTTGGGTGGGCCCCCATTAATGCGTAACAGACCAGATTGGTATGAGAATGACCAATGATTTAACGGCAAATTGAAAAAGAAATCCACTTGAATCTGATCTGAATGGGCCACCATTGAAAGACGTCAAGGATCTTGATTTTTGTTGATGTTTGGTTCAGAAATGTTTCACTGCCAGGGCGGACATAACCGACATTGTTGCCCATCACTCTGGCTGGTCAAAATGAATTGGTATTTAAAAAAATCTCTCCGAAACAATGGACGTTCCTTACTTCTGTAGATTTCACAGGTAGCTACATAAATCCCTCGACTTCTCCAGAAAGCACCAATGGGAAAGGACTTCGTGAGATGTACCTTGCTATGAACACAAAAAATTTAGTATTGCCTGGCATGAATTTGTTCTTTGTGGTTGTGATTTTTCGCATCTATTTAAGAAATTTTCAGGCACATCGGTTCGACATAACATGTGAGAATAATAATTTGTCGCTGGCAAAAAAGGTTTCACAACACACGAGGACAACAATTTGAATTTTGAATACGTGTTCTGTTTATTGTTAGCCTCAAACCAAACTCAACTAAAAAAAAAAAAGATTACGAAATGCAATTTTGACAGGATTTAAACTTGCACGTAAGTCAATGTTGGAACATGATTATGTGACGCTGACCTTGTTATGCACCCATTTGGCTGGAGGAAAGCTTGATTTTCTAATTGCTATCTGTATCAATTGATGCCTATGAAGCAAGCTTGGCGGAGAGCATATTGAGAATCCACCCACTGTTGTAATATCAGGTATACTGAAGTCCACCCTAAAAGCAAAAAAAAATGAATGATACCAAGAACATGAAAGCTTCACCGAAAATTTTTTCTGGGTATGTATGTAGGTAGTTTGAACAAACTGTACAAAGGGCACAAAATGTATATCGGCCTCAACATATGTTCATAAAAACAGCCTTCCGAAGGGGTAACACAATGTTTGCACACGTTAACACATTGAACGAAAAAAAAATCAGAGATGAGACTGTGAAAAAAAAATCCCGAAAGCCAATGTGCAAATGAGAACAAAACCCTTTTGTTCCTACGTACATTTCTGCCATTTGAAAGCGTCTTGGGGCCACGGGCTTGGCTGCTCCCTTCATGACCAAACCACCATTGGTTCTGCACCGATGGTTTGCTTATTCAACCATGTTATAACTCTCGCTCCGTTAGCGGCATTATTACATGCTGCATGGCTTTACCACATGACAATGCTATTGTTTCGTGGTTCTGATGTGGCATAAAATGACCCCATCCCATTGTCTAACGGCTTTTATGCTTGCGGCCAAAAAAATAAAAAAATAAACCCCAAACAACGACAAAAAAGGGGACTTGGCCCTCAGAAGGATGCGATTTTGCTCCAACTATTTTTTCGGCCAAAATCACACTTTCCAAAACGTGGAAAAGGGGCGGCCAATCCCCTCTTCACAGCAATTTCGCACCAGGCATCGAAGTGCAGGCAACTGGAAAGTCCGACATTGCCTGGAAAGTCCAGTTGTCAACTGGAAAGACAAGTAGGTAACCTTTGGCTGCTAAAAGGGTGCAAAATTAAAATATTTGCAAAACCAAAAAGGCTTGCAAACGTGTGACTGCCAGTCGAAAGACACCAAACGGTTAGTGATGGATTGCAGAATTTTTACCCTCCAACTAAAAACCACCAAAACTTGGTCCGCTTCTGTTTTGAAAATGAGCAATTTGATTATATAAAGTCCCTACCTGCCATCCATGTTTCCATCCTGTTGGGGCAATACCATGGACCAACAGTGCAGAAAGGAAGCTGAAGTGCTCCGGAATGGCGTTAATCCGAGGTTGCAGGTGTTATTTTTTGCATTGAAGTAAATGGAGAAAAATTTTTCCCGCAACCTCGGATTAGCATTAGCATTATTCCGGATCACTTCACTCAGAGGTTAGATCTTTACCACCCATGAAATGAGAAAGCTTGGTTATACATGCATCGAGAATATTTATTACCATTGGCCAGCTTTGAATTCAAAGTCCGGATCTGGAACTTTTAAAGTTAGGAGTACAACAGTTGGCGAGAGACGCTTCTTCTCAACTGATTTTGCATTGCACTTTACGCATTCTCTCCTCGACATGGATGTGAAAATCAAATGATCTTGGCGCGGCCCTTTTGCTTCACGGCTGCATGCTTCTGGGACTCTGTAAAAAACAAGTGAATGATTTCTGCAGTGTCCTGGAAATGTACTCGCAATGACATGGCGCTCCTGTTCAGAAACAACTGCCAAAAGGCTTTCAGGAAAAAAAACGATTTTTATCTACAATGTTGCGAAAATTTTGTAAAATATTTTTTAGACATTTTACATTTTTTTTCTCTTTTGCATCACTGGAAGTTTTTGTGGAACATATTGCCTCCTTTACCAATGTTTTTTGCAGTCAGCAGAAAATGATGCCGATGTCTGCTAGATCATGACGCTTTCCCCTTCCTGAGAATTCCAGTTTCAGCCGATGCCAAACATCCTATCTACGCTAAGAGAAACGCTGGTGCAAAACAGAAAAAACCACGAAAATTCAAAGTTACACCAATTCAAAATGGTTGCACAGATTTTGTCGGAACAAACATCTGCCAGATCACTGATTCACCAACTTGCCAATAACACAAATTTAGGCTGATGCAAAACGTCGGATTTATGATGAAAAGCCCATTTAAAGTGGTACTGCATGATGCGTAATTCAGCAGAAAGAGCAAAATGGCGGAGTGTGTGCATGTATGCAACTTGGCGGTGTGGAATAATTTTACGCATGTAGGTAACATGTACTTCAACAGGGTTGAGAGATGAGAGGTAAAGAAAATTAAAGACATGTCTAGAGCCATGCATGGCTGCTTTTTAATGCCGGAAGACTTGGCCATAACAGGCATTGCACAGGGGATAGCGAACATGTGAGACATCACAAGGGACATTGCAAATACATGGGGACATTCGGTGATTGCAAATAGAAGAGGATAGGGCAGGGAGGAGCAATAATAGCATGAATGTGCATCGAAGCGGCATGGACATTTTGAATCGTGGACAACAAGCAAAGGAGCAGCGGAAATGAGATTGTGGTGATTTAGTGGCCACCTCACGGGGCAGGCAGTTTTGGAAACCCCATTCCCCAATGGAAGGGAGTGTGCATTAGTCGTACTCTTACTCATATTTTGTTAAAGCAACTGAAACAATCCATGGGAACCTGCAGGGTGAGTCAGCGCAACCCCTCTAAAAGTGACATTTTTACATCTCATGAGATTTACTCCGGAGAATGTTACTCCCAACTCCCAAGTCAAAACACCCTTGGGAACACCACTCTGACAGACTCTCTCCATTAAGGGTTTGACCTGGAACATTGGTCCAAATAATTACAAAGATGTGGTGCCTACTCTGCCAAAAGCTGTTGTGAGTGAAGGTCTTGAACAGGCTCACTTTCCTAGGTACCTACCTGCTGCGCTGGTTTTCCGAAAAACAACCCTTGAGTTTTGACTGCAAGGGGTGGACTTGAACGTAAGCCCAAGTAACCAGCATTTTTATTTTTAAAGACCTCAATCAAAGGCGATGAAATCA